>JBAIZL010000002.1:273845654-273913154 GCA_036971475.1 Prosapia bicincta | reverse complement strand
AAATCATTGGAGTAATATTATTTCTATATTGGTTTTTTTATTTGAAGACTTTTTCAAAATAAATGTTAAACTACTACTTTTCATTCGTCCAAATTGTTCATAGATGGTTTATGGCACTATGGCTTAATTTATGACTTGCCTACAACTATAGAGCACATATTCACTGACCAACATAATTAACAATATTCTCAATACAAGATATTATTGAAATAATCACTAAACAACAAAGTTATATAGAAATAACTTTCATGTACATTTCGATTAACAAGTGACCATCATCATAAGGAACGATTACAATAAAGTTACGAAATAAACAAACAAAACTGGCTTTTCAGCTTCAATGATTATAACATTTTTACTAAATGTATATACTGTTTAACCAACATCATTTGTTAATAAGTTATTAATGGATTAATATATTGATATTTGGTATTTATTATATCGTTGATTAGATTAACCAATTCTATTAATAAACCTGAACTAAAAACTTTTACCTGCTTGTCGCTTTAAACAACAATATATAAGATATATTTCAACTGCTAGTAGCAGAACCTTCCAGAAGATAGAGCTGTGACTTTCTTCACTGACCTTACTGACTAACAACAATAGATAAAACGATTGTGTAACATTACGGTTAGCTCTTTTAAAGGAATTAAACTAAGATAACTTTTTTTTAAAAATAATTCAAACAAAACCACTAGAAACATTACCGCTCTAGCTCTGTATTTACTTGCGTGATCCGTTTCACTCCAACAGCTTGTTCGTCTACACCCGGCTAACAGCTGTAGATAACGAATCTCTTACGGTCACGAAATCGTAGCAGCGGTAAAGAAATCGTAGCAGCGGTAAAGAAATCACTGTCAATACAGACCATGAATTTACTGCCATCATTGAAGCTTTTTGTTATACTAATTGCTGTATAAAACACTACATCTCTTACAACAAAAATGTCTTTGAGGTCGTCGACATGTTTCAGCAACTATTCTGCCATCATCATTGTTGCATCGTTACAGTTTATCCTGATATCTTATTCGTATAATTATATCGGTTATAACTAGATTATGCTCGTCACTGGTGATGGCAACGTAGCTGCCGAAACATGCCTGAAAATATTAAAGACTTGGTTGTTGTGAAAAGAGGGTTTTAGTGTTTAATACGGACACTACATTGTATATTATGGTTTTACCATTGGGTTACATTCAAGGTCAATACTTTGGCAAAATTCAAGCTGTTATTCGTACATTTAGCATATTCTCGAAAACAAATAAATGCCTATTGGAATGAGGAGCTTGATACGAGGAATGGTTTTTAGTGTTATCTATTTGTAATACAGTAAATAGATCTCAAAAGTTGAACCCAAAACAGAGTTAAATGATGTCAATGACTTGTTTAAGGGACGCTAACCTATACAGTCTGTTTCCTTTAAAATATAAAAGAAATAGATTTTACAATGTTAACATTACCGTCAGAAAATCATATTTTCTTATTGTATGTGTATTTGTAAATATTCCTTAGTTAAATTATGTTAAAATTATGTTTGAATATTTTATAAAATTTGGAAATTTATAAAACAAAGTTAAAGAAAGAAAATATAAAACCCGGTCAAATAAATACACAGTCGGACGTTGTTTTTAAGAGTTTAAAATTATTCATTAGCTAAACACGAGAAGTCATAGGCTTGTACCAAGTGAGATCTGCAAGGGCTAACAGAATTTAAAGACCGGGTCATTAAAGTAAAATATTGTAATGTTAGCAAAGGACTAAACAAATTACTCAAATATATATATATATATTCGCTTCTATAGCTTGGCGAAGCTATATATATACGCTTCTTTATCATGTGACATGGTGTAAGAGAAACGGGTAGACCTCCATTTTTTGGGCTATACGGTTTTTAAAAAAAGCAATATTTCCAGCACTGCGCTTCAGCCGCTTACTGTTGCCCTAAGTTTGACCCTAGTTATTCACTCTCCCCAGTTGAATCGACCTGGCGCTGAAAACTCGCAAATAAATTCTTTGGAGCTCTTGGGAATCGAACCCAGAACCTTTAGTTTTGTAGTCAGGTTCTCTGATAATTTGACCCTCCAGTACAATATGCTTTTTAAACGATAAATAATTTGCTAAACATGAAATAAGTAAGGTTTCAACGGCACTAATCTGAAAGAGTATTAATGATTTTGTTTCTCAACTTACGATTAGGTTATCCTAGATATTTCAAGTATTCCCTTTTAGCGCGTTTTCCAAGGTCTATTATTAAATTTACATTCGGCGTGTTTTACGACATTTTGATATACTATAGCATTGTTAAAACGACATTGTTGAATTGATTTCTTACAATTATCTCACCTCTCTTTTACTGGCTTTGTATGCTGGACTTGCAGTGATATTGGCTTTGTCAGATACGCGGTTTTTACTAGTGTTTCTTCATTTATTTATTAAAAAAACAGTATTTTGTGAAGAGAGCCGTTCAGAGAGAACATATTTATTGCTAATGAGGCAACGGCTCTGATCATCATTCGGGCAAATAATGAAATCTGAACTTTCATATACTATTAATAACTATTATTGAAACATGTTTGAAATTTATTTATATTTCTCCTATGATGAGGTAAAAAATGTTTTCTATGGTAGCTTTGTACTTTTTTCGTTATATTTTTTTATATTTTTATAAAAAAATATTAATATGTTTTCTAAAAACTAAAACTCCATTACATTTCTTATAATTTTTAGTATTTTATGACTTTATAACAATGTATGAAATATCGTAATATTAGCTTTACGATAAATCTATCATCACTCCTATTTAGCTATAAATATGTTTAATTTAATTATGTTCAACTTTAAAATTCTCTAATATTTTCTGGAATGAATAATTCTCCTGGCAGGTTTTTTCTGTTCAGTTATCGTGTACTCAAAATGGGAGTAGAGCGTTTACAAATTTTGGAGATTTTATTAACTTAAGCGGCTCATTGGTCTAGTGGATAGAGCACTTACCAGTCCTTGGTTCGATTTTGGATAGAACCAATGAACTTTTGTAAGCCTTTTTAAACTCAGTTTCTGAAATATCACTGAAATATTATTATCTAATATCGAACCTGAGGCAGTAATAGGTGGTAGAAGTGTTAGTGAAGCTCATTAACTTCCCTGTAAGCTCAAGACAAGAAACTTTAGCATCACTAAAGCAGGTTATTGTTATCGCGAAGTTATTTTTATCATTATTATTATATCAACGTCACAAAAATAAATTACATTTATAAATATATCTACATATGTTAGCGTTTTAATATCGTGTGAAACATTAATGTAAACGAGTTCCTAACAATTTCAACCCGTCCATGTGAACGCGGCCATATTTCAGCAATAAAACATTTCATTTGAACACACGAGCGAGTTTTCACACTCCACTAGTCCCGGCTCGAATTTAAAATGCACCGCGAAAACGTGAATATCGCGATGAAACACGAAAACACTGATCCTGCGAATGTAAAAATTTACTACCAGCCGCACTTGGATTTGAACTGTGGTTTTAATTCTTCTAGACCTGTTTTTGAAGTTTATGTTTTATAGGAAAATTGGATCGTTGTTCCGTGCATTCTGGCATTTTTCCAAGTTTTAATGAGGGTAGGGTTGCTAAGAAACTCTCGATCCCTCCCCAACTCCTTCATCCATAAATTACAACAGTCTAATTGTGTTTTCTCTATATAAAATATGCGATTCACGAAATCTTTTCAAACGTTTTATGCGATTTTTTTATTACTATAATGTCACGTCAGCGGAAACAATTTATTTATTTAGAAAACGTCAAATAGTTTTGCCAATTCAGCACTTACACACACGCGTACATTCTTGAACACTCTGCATTTTCCTTCCGAATCATTAAATTACATAAAAGATGTGTAGAAAAATATTGTAGGCTATTGTTGCAATATAACGATCATTTTCAACGGCTTAACGTTGCAAATAAAATTCTGAATAATAATATCAAGCTTTACGCAACTAATCGGCCGCTAAATCAGTCTTACTCAACATTGAGATATTATCTAAGTTTTGAAATAAAACGTCAAACTTCGTAAATGATAAAAACTCAAATTTGAAAAATATAAAAAATAGTGTTAAATGAATTAAGTAGGCTTATGCTACATGCACTATACAAGATATACACTTATGTTATATGCACTATACAAGATATACACTTATGTTATATGCACTATACAAGATATACACTTATGTTATATGCACTATACAAGATATACACTTATGTTATATGCACTATACAAGATATACACTAAAGTTATATGCACTATACAAGATGTACACTTATGTTATATACACTATACAAGATATACACTTATGTTATATGCATTATACAAGATATACACTTATGATATACACTATACAAGAAGATACAATTTTAAAAATATTATTCATTTATGATAATACTTCAATCTAAAAAATTATTAGCAATCATAGTATTAATTGATACTATTAACAAATGTCTTGAGTTTTTATAATTTTTTTTGTTTTGAGTTTTTATACATATATACAAAGTTATTTTCCTGAACCTTTCCATCAGTGTAACATATTGATATTATCAACAGCTTCATGCACAGTTAACAGTTGAAACAACACACTCTTACATCAGCAACAATGAATGTTGTGTTAGCTGTTGGCCGTGTACGAAGGTCGTCATAATATCAGTAAGATAAACTAATGGAAATCTTCTAGCAGATTATTTCATAAATATATTTGTATATGAAATGTAACTTATGTGTTTGATAAATAACCATTGATATAACCATAAATAATATTCGAGCTGGCTTGTGAGTGAAAGTTATAATTAAAGAATAAAAATTAAAAATTTGTTCGAGCTGGCTTGTGAGTGAAAGTTATAATTAAAGAATAAAAATTGTAATTAAATTAATTTTAATTTAAATTTAATTAATTATAGTTAAAGAATAAAAAGATGTTAAATACTATCTTTTTTAAATTATTTAAATAATTTTGTTATTATTATGTCTTACTAGTAATATAGGCTCATCAAAATTAAATATTTTTAATTAACATATGTTATTTTAATGTAATTATATTAGTAGCTGTGGCTATAAATTTGACAATGCCCAGATCTGATTTTCACTTTTGTTTTTACTTTTGTTAAAACTTTATAGGTTATGTTTAATATATATATATATATATATATATATATATATATATATATATATATATTAGTTAATTTGATTTGTGTATTTTCACTGAGGACGACGACAAATTAGTCGTTGAAACGCGTATGAAATAAAAAATTGTATATTTGTGAGTTGTACTATATTTTTATTCTTTAATTATTGATGTAACCATTGATAAATAAGTATTTGGCTAATAAAACGTTATCTAAAAATCATATTATATATATATATATATAATTGGGGTCATGGTAGCACACTTGCTGTCTATCGGGGTACTATAGATATATCTGGTCGCTACGCCTTTCATAGTATTATAATATATCAATGAAAGGCTTAAACTTCGCAAGTTAAATTATTTTCAAAATACCAAAACAGGTCATCTTTAATTATTGAAATTAATGGAAAATGAAACTGTATTCGAAATTGTAACAGTTATAAATATCTTGATCTCCGCCTTCGATAAACAGTAGGCCTACCACAATGCTACAAACCCAAAGAGCATATTTTGATTTATACAAGCGTTTTACAAACCAAGAAATTCAAATATATTTTTGAATAATACTGAATTAGAAGAGTAGCCAAAAATGAATTTTAGTTATCTCTAAACAAAAGAAGATAATTTATGCATAAAATTGATGTTGGAAATAAAACTATAGGGGAAAAACAAATAGCTAGAAAATGACAACTATTAGAATAAAAGCGAAATTTAAAACAATATATAAAAACTACATAACAACATAAAGAAGGCAAGATTGCAATGTTAGCATTACACAAAGCCTCCATTTGGGTAAATATTACTGTAGTAACAAATATAATAACATTTTGAATACACTTTTTAAAATGTATTTCTGTCTATTTAATAACTAAATGAATTAAAAATAATACTTGAATTTTATAGTCCATTACGTTCAGTGAATCTTATTAATCACTTAGACGTTTAAATGATTAATAAAAATAATAATTTATTATTTTCTTCAAGGAAATTATTAACACATTTGCCTCATAAACTTCAGTTATAAACTAGACTTAATAGAGTTATATCCTTTCTTATCTAATAAACAAAAGTGACACCTTTAATGAATAATTTAATTTATAGGAGGGGCGCCGTAATGCTATTATACGGTGCGGAAACTTGGACTTTAAATCAGAAAACCGTTAAATGTAATGGGATGAGGTGTTATAGGGGAATGAGGAGGATATCCTGAATAGGAAGGATATTTGCAGAATGAAGAAATACGCGAATTAGTAACAATAAAATTGTGAACATTAAAATATCTGGGACTTACATTGAGGAGAGACAATTACTTGCTACTGCAGCTCATAGTCCAAGGACAGATCAAAAGAGTGGCAGGTTACAATATGACAAAAACACGAACACAGAAAAATTCATCTCCCTCATACACATAAACACACACACGAACTATACCAAATCAAAAAATCTGGATACAATGTAGCTTACAGAACAACAATTAAAAGCCAAATTTATATCAAACACAACATTAACAGCACCAGCATATACAATAACCCAAGAATACACAAACTACAATGCTCCGATTGCAATAAATTCTACATTGAACAAACAGGCAGATCTTTCTCTGAAAGCTATAAAGAACACTTAAATGCACTGCACACCACTAGTGAATCCACCGTTACAAATCATCTCATGGACACTAACCATTCATTCAATAATAGGGAAAATAACATGAACATCCTCCACTCATGCAACAAAGGCCACAAATTAAACACATTAGAACAATACGAAATATATAAACTTAACAACACACATAAAAATGACATTCTTAATGAAGAAATAAGATACAGATCATTCGTACTTTTCGAACGCATCACTTCTAACTTTCAAGAATTGGAACCGAAAAGAACAATTGCAGCAATCGTGAGGCTAGAGATGTTGTTAGACGGAAACGTTACCTAAAAGTGTTAGTTAATAATTTTAACAACATATAATAATAATAAGTCTGGTAGCAAGTAATATTATATTGTAATAGATAAATAACAACCAGCTCGTCATTAACAACAACAAATTTTAGAAGTTCGGTTAGAAGTATTGGGCGTTTAATTTCCTAGTTGCGAGAGAGGTATGACTCTAGTTCAGCAGAACTGTTTAAAGACACAGTTCATAAAATAGCAATAGCGATAATGATTTTCAACTAGAAAAGAAGGGGCGCTGCGAGAGGGTAGGGATTAATCCTCACAAGAAATATATATTACTTTTTAATATTTTATTGATGAAAAAATCCCTTACGTACATTTCCTGTTTTGGTAATAAATTATATGTAAATTAATATTTTCATACAAACATTTCATATATTTACAAATTTATTGTTTTGTAGAGTACGCTTTAATTTAAAAAGTTTAATTTAAGCTTGGACAGATTCAGTTTACTTATTTTATAAACTTGTCTACTTTCAACGCTTACAGAGGTATGAAAAGGAATTTTATTTTTATCAATTTTAATTGGGGTATAGTTCAGCGTTTAGTCCCATCGGAATATGTAAATAATCCCTCCCGAAGAACGAATTTTTAGCTGGTCTGATTTAATTATACTATTACTTACTCTACAAGTAAAAATTCCATGTGTCAGTTTAACTGAGACGTTAACTACAGAAGGAAATTATGTCATTTAATTTTTATTAAGCCATTGCCCAATTATTTGTTGTCTACTTCAATTGCTGTTTTTCAAAACCATTATGGAATAAATTCAAAGAAACAATTATTTCAAAGAAAACCATATTACTTGACTTCTTTGAGCGCCTTGGTTTTTATTTTACATGCAGAGTTGCCTGAAAGTTTCTCCGACGCGGCAAAAACATAGGTACCTTAATCAGGCCGGGGAACAATATGTCCAATCTCGGACTTGTACGGGGCTGAATGGCTGCCTCCCTATCTGTTAAAATGTGCCGTTCTCTAAACCTGACCTTCTCGTTAACTTCGACATTTTCAGATTGCAGAGAGCCGTCGATGAAGTAGTCAGCAGCTAATTTATCCAGGTACCTTTGAATCAATTTTATTACATGAAAATTCACTTGGTTTTTAATTATATGGTTTCAATACTGTTAATTTATATATATATATATATATATATATATATATATATATATGTGTGTGTGTGTGTGTGTGTGTGTGTGTGTGTGTGTGTTGCGGCGGGCAATATTCTCTTGGAATACATGCCGCAAAAAGATAACATTTAAAACATAAAGAGTCTAAATTTTATGTAAGTAAAACAAACCAAGCCACCGTGGGAAGGTTTTGAAACTTAAATGTAAGGCCGTTTGCAAGGGGAAGATGGTCAAAATTGGCCTAGAATTACCATCGACATTTCCAGAGATGAAGCAAGACGAGAAAAATCAAAATTAAAGAATAATAAAATTCCATCAGAAGCACCCTTAAAGAGTTATACGGCTTGATCGAAAAAATGGATTAAATCGATCGGTCTATCAATTCTGCGAGCCGTTACGCACTAGTACAAAAGAAGTGCGCGCGCCGATCAGGCGACATCGAGTTAAGATCCTTATTGGTTGTCAACTCGTGGGAACGGACTGCAAGTGGGGGTGTTTTCCCGGGGGTTGAGCAGGCCTAGCGTCTGTGGAAGCCCCAGCTAAACCAGGACTCTCGAAGGGTAAGGTCGGTGTCGGGCGTAGCTCCGGTAAAACAATGAACAATAGTTTTGTTACCGTAAATAGTTCAAAAACTATGAGTGGCTAGGGAAAGTTCGTTTCGTTGAGATGTCGTGACGCTGTAGTTTCGTATGGGGCCCTTTCGCATTTCAAGATCGCAGCGAAAGGGGTTTTCCCATATATTTCCATCAAATTATGTGCGAGCGCCGTTAAATGTGTGTGTTACAGCCTTACTTGAAAGACAAGGCGATGTGAACAGTGTAACCTAGCAAACAGTTTTAAAAGTGTGAGGCTAAATTTCTAACAAAGTTAAACAAAATCTAACTAAATTGATAAACGTTTTTAAAAGATTTTTCTATTTCTTTTCTGTGTTAAGAAATGCCCAAGAACTGTGTTAAAAGAAGGGCTTAAAGTTAAAATTTCACTGGTAACCGTTAAAATTTAAAAGAGGTGCGAATGGCATCGAAGAAAGAAGATGGAAGGATTTCAACCAAAGGGTGAAGCGAGCTGATCTACCTGAGGCCTAGCAGACACACAAAGGGATGGAGGATTTCAAAGATGGCGGCAACGCGTGGGAAGTCATCCAAGTATTCTTACGTGGAAGCAAAGCATCAGCCAAGCCGGATTTTCCCCACCCCGTTGGAGAACAAAGGGAGAGACGGAGAAGAGAGGGAGAAGAAAGGCAAGCCATGCTTTGTGTGGAATCAGGTCAGATCTAAATTGTTTTCCCTTTGCAAATTAAAATTTTAATTTGAAGAATTTTTTCTAAATTGGGAAAATGTTATAAAATTTAAATAAATTTTCAAATCATTAACAGTAAACTTTAAATTTTACAAGTAAATGCTGGTGGCTTTGTTTTAAAGAGTGGGGGGTTTCAAGATGGCGATGCCATAAATGCAGAAATTATGTTGTATTTTATGAATGTAAGGGAAATAGAAATTTTAGATTAGAACTTATGTAAAGGGAAAGGGGTTTTAAATAAACAAATCAAATAAAGGGATTTAAATTAATTAAAGAGTTTAAAATCTTATGAAGGTGTAAAGAATTTAAATAAAAGATGTGTTCAAATAAAGTTAAATGTAATTTGCTAAAAGTAAATATCCAAGATGGCGGACAAAGGCCATTGTTTACTACAGCTGATTTGAAGGCTATGCTTTAGTTTCAGGTACTCCTATAAACAGGAGTGTTATTTCAAATAATTAAATTAAACTAAATTGGTGTTTTATTTAGAAGGAGTCATTACGACATTTTTCCATATGAAACAAATTGACATAAATTGTTTTCATTTAAAATAAACAAGGGTTCTAACAAATTGAAGCTTTTTAATGTAAATCTTTGATTTTATTTAGAAAAGGGTGAAATTATATATGTGTATAAAATAAATTGAATCAAACCAAGGTTTGAGTAAGAATAAAGGGAAATGATTTTAATATGGGTAGATTTTAAATATTTTAAAAGGTACAATAAAAGGGTTAAGTTAAACAAGAGATTTTAAATTTGTAAGTGGGTCTAGCTAACCAAATTAATATGTTAATATAAGTTTTCTTTTTTGAATTATAAGTATATATATTGTTTATTTCATGATTTATGTGTATTTAAAAAAATATCTTGGTGGTAGAGTAACTTAGAAAGAAAATTGAAATTTTTGCAAATTGGTTTAAAAATGTAAGTTCTATAATAAAGGCAAATGGGCTTGTAGCCATTTAGCAAAGGTTACTAAAAATTTATTAAATAGCAATTTCCTTCAGAAATTGCATTGATAAATTTTAAATAAATTTTAATTAAACTTCAGTATGCATAATTGTCATGAAGAAAGGGTTAATTCAAATGATAACCAAAGGGTTACATATTTTACATTAAAAGGTTTTAACTATGATTAAATAAGTTGTAAACAAAACTTCAGTATTTAAAATTTTAATGAAGAAAGGGTTAACCAAATGATAACTAAAGGGTTTTTTATTTTATATAAAAAGGGTTAAATAAATTTTAAAATTTGTAAATTTCTTTGTAAATGATCAAGGATCAGTTCAAAAGGGTGTAACTAGGTTTTAATAAATATAAATAAATTTCATTATGTGAATTTTCATGCCGAAAGGGTTAATCAAAGAGTAATCAAAGGGTTAAATATTTTCTAATCAAAGGGTTAAATGAATATAAATAAATTTGTAGATTTTGTAAATGAGTGAAGATATGGTTGAAAAAGGTTTTAAATATGTTTCAGTAAACATTTTTATTAAAATATGTATTTAAATATTATAATTTCAATATGGGAAGGTGTTTGAATTTATTCAGCAGATGTTTTAACAATTTTTATAAATTATGATTTGATGTTCAGTAAATATTTTGATAATCTTGTAGGAGATATGGCTATATGTTTTATATGTAATTTTTGTTTCAGTATGTACTTCATAATTGGTTTTTATATAATTTGATATGTTTTATGAAATTGCTTTTAGGTTGTTTGGTAAAATTGATTGAAATTTTACCTGCTAAAGTAAATAGAATTTGAATTTTAAATTGCTCATTTTAAATTGATAAAGATATAGAAAAAATTATATCATTTAAATGGCTATGTAAAATATGGCCATAAATAAAGTAGTGTGTTTAGAAAGTTTAAATAAATTGAACAAAATGTGAAAAGTAGGGATCTTTCGGAGTGTGTTGAAAAGTAAGGCTTTGCTTGAATCAACGAATATTTGTAATTTGTAACAATTAAAATTTTCAGTAAAAAGTTAAGTAAACAAAACCATATATTGACGTTTAAAATCGCAAGGTTGAGAACCTGGGAAAATGAAATAAAATTATGACAAGTTGTAAAGGGTTATATTTCCGACAAGTAAGATTGACCGTCAAGTAGAGCGAAGTTTTACGCTTTGGCATACTCTGATTGAAAGAAAATTAAAATTGTAAATTCTTAATTTAAATTTAAATGTCAACTAAAATAAGCAGAGTTGGTTTCTTAACTGTGTTAAGAACCAACACAAAGGATATTTTTTTTTGTCAAATAAATTGCAGACTGTGCATTGTAATATTAAATTTTAAATTTTTAAAAATTAAAAAATAAAGATTTTTTAACTAACTTGCAAACAAACTGAGTATTATTTTAAACAAGTTTCTTACACTCTCCTACAGCTGGTATGGTCATTTCGCCGTTTAGATGTCTTTCAAAAGAACCCATCCCCCGGGACGACTTACCCGTTAAGGGTAGAATCCGCAGCAAGTTAGGTTTTTTCTTTTTTAAGTCCAGTGATTTGTTCTCTGGCAGATTTTGGCGAGCATTGCACAGCGTTCGTGGTTTTTGCTGCGAGCGGCTCGTTTCAAAATTCTTGCTCTGCAACGGGCGTTGGTGGGCGGGCTTGCGCGCGCGTGCTGGTCAACGACGGTAGGGTTGACGGCACGGTGCCGCGAGTTGGTGTTGGCCTGGTCCGTTGCAGTTAGTAAGATGGCGCCCTAACGAGTGGGACCGACGGGTAAAGTTGCGGACTTTCCCGTATAAATATTTCGGTCTCTATTAAAATCATAAAAAGACATGGCGAAATTCGACCTAGGAAGTGTAAGAAATAAATAATAAAATGTTAAAGAAAAGAGTTAGATTGCAGTTCTAGGTTAAAACACTGGTAAATTATTTTAAAAATAAGATAAGAAGATGAAAGTAAGGGTTAAATAGTTTAGTATGAGAAATAGATTTAAAAGAGTTAAGAAAGTAAAGTAGGGGTAAATAGTAGTAAGTAGGAAGAAGCAAACACATAGACGAACGCGCGCATAGGAAACACACGCACGACATCCAACGACACTTTTATGTAAAGTAAAGGATTTTATAAAAAAGTTTAGATTTTGAAATTAGAAAGAAGGAAAGGATTAAAAACAAAAAGGAGATAAACAGAACAAAAGCCATGGCAACACAAAAGCAGCAGGAAAGAAGTGAAATGGAAAAGCTAATGGCGATACTAAGGAAAGAAAAAGAACAAGATGAGGCTAAAAGACAAAAGGAGAAAGAACAAGAAAAATTAGAAAGACAACAGGAGAAAGAACAGGATAGGTTAGAAAGACAGAGGGAGAAAGAACAGGAGAGATTAGAAAGACAGGAAGAAAAAGAAAAGAAGGGAGTAGAAAGGCAGAAGAAGGAAGAACAGGAAAGGTTAGAAAGGCAGAAGAAAGAAGAACAGGAGAAATTGGAAAGATATAAAGAAAGAGAGCAGGCCGAAAAGAGATGGCAAAATGAGGAAGCGAGGAGGATAAGAGAAGCAGAAGAAAAAGAGGGCAGGAGAAAAAAGAAACAACAAGAGAAAGAACAGGAAAAGAAAGAGCGAGAAGAAAAAGAAAAAAGGGATAGAGAAGAACTGAAACAATTCCAAGAAAGGATGGCGGAAAAGTTTAAAAGTCATAAGGACGACATAGCCCAGCACATGGTGAGCATGGACGCAAGAGTGTCGACTTATGAGAGCAAAGTCGACCAATTACAAGTAAGGATCGAAAAAGAGGAGGAGGAGCAACTGGAGCAGGACAAGAAAATCGTGGACCTGCAAACAGGCCTGCAGAAAGTGGAAACCAGCGTTAAAAGAGTAGCTGACAAAGTAAGAAGTGCAGGAGCACAAGCGACAAGTGTTAGCTGGATAAAACCACGGGCCTGGGATTATCAGGAGCTTGCAGGAGCAAAAAGGATCGAGTATTATGGAAAAGATAATGAAGATCCGGTAGCGTTTATAAAGAGCATGGAGGAGCTCTTTGATGAAGTAGACCCCATGTTAGAAGAGGAGACCAAACTGAAGATGGTGGTCAGAAATTTAAAAGGAACGGCAGAAGCCTGGTGGAAGGCCGTTATGAATCCAGGAGACCAGTATGGACAGTTTAAGGCTAAGTTTTTAGCCAGATACTGGGGTTTTGAAGCGCAAGAGAAAATAAGGCGGCAGTTAGACACAGGGAGGTATTATGAAATGGGACCCTACAGCAAGTCCGAATACTTCGTAGTAATGGTTAACAAAGCCAGAAATTTGGACCCGCCGATACCAGAGCGTTACCTCGTGAACAAGGTGATGGACGCATTTCGGAAGGGAGGTCCGGAATGCTAGCCTTGGCGTTCATAGGGAGTCAGTGGCCAGTGCCATTGATTTCCTGAACGGCGTGGAGACGGACAACGGAAGCCGGGGTATAAATGGGAGAGAGGTGCCGCCTAGGTACCAACAGAGGCCACCTCCAAATATGAGGCCTCCTCACCCAAGGAACAACACAAATGGGAACCCCAGGCCGGAGAGAGAGACCAGACCACCTCCAAGGCAGAACGTGGAACAAAGAAATAGGACAAGGAGTCCAAAAAACGAGGCGGGAGGGTCTCGTGCGAAATAGAAGAGAACAGACAACATAGAGACAGACAATGGCGAGCAAAAGGAACCGAGACCCGGAACAAAGAAATAAAAAAGAGTATTAGTAGTATAAAGAAGAGTAAAAGAATAGTAAAAGAAAAAGAGAAGCAGAAAGGAGTTACATCTGACAGGGGAGCGAGCAAAAACGTGCTGGAAGGAGAAGGCAAAAGGGAACAGAGTGGAAACAGGGCGATGGGTGGGGCAGAGCCCAAGGATGCTGTAGAACAGCTACCCAGTAACAGTAAGGAAGGAAGAAAGGAAGAATTTGAGAGAAAAAGTAGGCAGCAGGAAGCTGCAAAACAAGGAGGCCCAAAGAGTTCCAGTGACCTAGCCAAGATCCAAGAAGGAAACGGAAATGCAAGCAAACTCGAAGAAACTCGGAATCAGGAAAATAAGGAAGGAGATGAAAAGTCAGAAAAAATAAGAGCCACAGCTCAACAGCCAGACATGGAACAAACAAGGAAGTTAGGAGGTCTCAATATGGAGATACGAGACGACCTGCTCGAGGAGGAAGGTTTGTTGCCCCGACAATCCCAGAATTCTGAGGAATGCCCGGCACTCATAGGCGCTATCTGGCAACAGGTAGTGCGTGTTGAGATTGACACCGGCGCGGACGTGTCCGTTATACAGGGCAACCTGTATAACGAGCTGAAGCGCCAAGGGAAAGAATTCTTGGAATTGCCGGTAAGCAATACGGGCATTATTATGGCGGTGAAGACACCCCAGATAAGAGTCCGTAAGCAGGCCTTTATTCCTCTGAGTATGGGAGGTCATGTAATAGAAAGTAGCTTCATGGTGGTGGAACGCTTACGAGCGGAAATTGTCATGGGTTGCGATCTGTTACATCGACTCAAAGCCCGTATCAACATGGAGAGACGCTTCATGACTTTCGAGGTCGAAGGAGAGATGGCCAGTCTCGACTTCATAAGACCTAAACAAGACCATCCAAATACATCAGTTGCTAACTTGGAAGCTCAGGAAGGAGAAGAAGTAAGATCTGCACAAGACCATCCAGGAGAGCTCCAAGAGATTAGTAGAAGAGCAAAGATCGACAAGGTGGGATGGATTGGTACAAGCGAAGAAGAGGGGCTTGTACTGGCGCCAGCCGAACACCAGGCTGACGTCGTTACCCCTATCGAGAACCCGGAGTGGCCGAGTCTCGGGGGGGGATTGGGACATGGATCCCAATCTGAGGGAAATGTTGGAGCAGAAGTGGCAAAGGAGAAACCAAATGCAAAAGTAAAACAGAGAGGTAGTAAACAGGAGAAAAAGGGAAAACCAGAAGGCCAGGAGGCAAAAGAAATAGAGCAAAAAGAAAGCAAGAAGGGAGCAACAGCTGTAAGCAAAAGAAGAGGAGCCGATGGCAAGGCAGACAGAAATGTGCCGAAAGGGAGGAGCAAAGAAGGTCATACACGTGGAACTAGGGCGGTAAAAAGGGCAGAGCCCGAGAAAGCCGAAAGTAGGCACAAAAAGTATAAAGGACAAGAGGAAGAAATAGGAGGAAAAGTACAGAGAGGACAAGGAGGCCCAGAATGTTCCTACGACCATGCGGAAATCCCGGAAGGAAACAAGGATGCGAGCGAGCCAGAGGACAAGAAAAACAAGCGTAATAGGAAAGAAAAAGGAGGAGAAAAGAGAACTCAGGACAAGGCAAAACGAAGTAGACCCAGATACAGGATGAGGAGGAGATTAGGAGTTGTAAATTGGAAGAGTAGAGTAAAGAGAAAGAAACATAAAAATTTTAAAAATGGCCAAACACTGAAACCACGTCGAGTATACAATGTAAGAAACTTAAGTACAATACAGCAGCAGGATAAAAATAAATCAATTCTCACGAAGACTCAGGAGGAAAGGCTGGAAAAATTAATAGTGGAATACAAAGAGGTATTCAGCGAGACTCCAGGAAGGTACGATGTTAAAGATATAAAATTAAACGTAGACTAAATATAAACAAAGGAAGCCTGATAGCTGACCTGACGTCAAAACAAAAAATGTATGTTGCCGCAGTGCAACAAATATCGATCCAAAGTTGTGTTTACAGTAAGAGCACTGACCCAGGCAAAAAAGATAAGGAAGTAGCTTTACTACACAAGGTCACAGCTGTGTGGAGCGGCCGACTAATGCGTAAGCAAGTAACGCAAGACGCCAGCTGATAAAAGGGACAGCGCCAGAGAGTGAGAGGGGAATACCTGAACATCGTTCCTCACTCAAGATAAGGAGCGTAAGTGAATAGCTGCTGATAAATTGTAAGAACTTGGTTAGATATTTTGGAGTGTATTTATAAGAAATGTAAAATGTTTATAAGTATGTAATGAAAAAATAAAATAAAGCCACTAACGAGGGTATAAATGTAGGGGAAGTAAGAAATGGAAAATTTAAGATAAAAAATTTTTTAATTTTTTAACTTTTAAAAAATAAAGCAAAGAGAAAACAAGATCAGATTTATTGTATCAAGCCTGTGAGTGAACAGTGAGAGTTGTGAGTTTTATAAAAATGTATAAACTTATGGTTGTACTTATTAATATTGTGAAAGTTTTTTAAGTGTTTCAGTGAGAAGAAGTAGAAGAGGACCAAGGACAGATAGATATATAAGTAAGGTAATTAAGAGTTAGCTAGCACCCACAAATAAAATAGGAAAACAGATAAATCTCGAAAAATAAATTTTTTTTTTATAAGTAAATTTTTTTTTGAGATACTTTCAAAAAATTTTATTTTGTCTCAATTTTAAAGGGGGATCTTGCGGCGGGCAATATTCTCTTGGAATACATGCCGCAAAAAGATAACATTTAAAACATAAAGAGTCTAAATTTTATGTAAGTAAAACAAACCAAGCCACCGTGGGAAGGTTTTGAAACTTAAATGTAAGGCCGTTTGCAAGGGGAAGATGGTCAAAATTGGCCTAGAATTACCATCGACATTTCCAGAGATGAAGCAAGACGAGAAAAATCAAAATTAAAGAATAATAAAATTCCATCAGAAGCACCCTTAAAGAGTTATACGGCTTGATCGAAAAAATGGATTAAATCGATCGGTCTATCAATTCTGCGAGCCGTTACGCACTAGTACAAAAGAAGTGCGCGCGCCGATCAGGCGACATCGAGTTAAGATCCTTATTGGTTGTCAACTCGTGGGAACGGACTGCAAGTGGGGGTGTTTTCCCGGGGGTTGAGCAGGCCTAGCGTCTGTGGAAGCCCCAGCTAAACCAGGACTCTCGAAGGGTAAGGTCGGTGTCGGGCGTAGCTCCGGTAAAACAATGAACAATAGTTTTGTTACCGTAAATAGTTCAAAAACTATGAGTGGCTAGGGAAAGTTCGTTTCGTTGAGATGTCGTGACGCTGTAGTTTCGTATGGGGCCCTTTCGCATTTCAAGATCGCAGCGAAAGGGGTTTTCCCATATATTTCCATCAAATTATGTGCGAGCGCCGTTAAATGTGTGTGTTACAGCCTTACTTGAAAGACAAGGCGATGTGAACAGTGTAACCTAGCAAACAGTTTTAAAAGTGTGAGGCTAAATTTCTAACAAAGTTAAACAAAATCTAACTAAATTGATAAACGTTTTTAAAAGATTTTTCTATTTCTTTTCTGTGTTAAGAAATGCCCAAGAACTGTGTTAAAAGAAGGGCTTAAAGTTAAAATTTCACTGGTAACCGTTAAAATTTAAAAGAGGTGCGAATGGCATCGAAGAAAGAAGATGGAAGGATTTCAACCAAAGGGTGAAGCGAGCTGATCTACCTGAGGCCTAGCAGACACACAAAGGGATGGAGGATTTCAAAGATGGCGGCAACGCGTGGGAAGTCATCCAAGTATTCTTACGTGGAAGCAAAGCATCAGCCAAGCCGGATTTTCCCCACCCCGTTGGAGAACAAAGGGAGAGACGGAGAAGAGAGGGAGAAGAAAGGCAAGCCATGCTTTGTGTGGAATCAGGTCAGATCTAAATTGTTTTCCCTTTGCAAATTAAAATTTTAATTTGAAGAATTTTTTCTAAATTGGGAAAATGTTATAAAATTTAAATAAATTTTCAAATCATTAACAGTAAACTTTAAATTTTACAAGTAAATGCTGGTGGCTTTGTTTTAAAGAGTGGGGGGTTTCAAGATGGCGATGCCATAAATGCAGAAATTATGTTGTATTTTATGAATGTAAGGGAAATAGAAATTTTAGATTAGAACTTATGTAAAGGGAAAGGGGTTTTAAATAAACAAATCAAATAAAGGGATTTAAATTAATTAAAGAGTTTAAAATCTTATGAAGGTGTAAAGAATTTAAATAAAAGATGTGTTCAAATAAAGTTAAATGTAATTTGCTAAAAGTAAATATCCAAGATGGCGGACAAAGGCCATTGTTTACTACAGCTGATTTGAAGGCTATGCTTTAGTTTCAGGTACTCCTATAAACAGGAGTGTTATTTCAAATAATTAAATTAAACTAAATTGGTGTTTTATTTAGAAGGAGTCATTACGACATTTTTCCATATGAAACAAATTGACATAAATTGTTTTCATTTAAAATAAACAAGGGTTCTAACAAATTGAAGCTTTTTAATGTAAATCTTTGATTTTATTTAGAAAAGGGTGAAATTATATATGTGTATAAAATAAATTGAATCAAACCAAGGTTTGAGTAAGAATAAAGGGAAATGATTTTAATATGGGTAGATTTTAAATATTTTAAAAGGTACAATAAAAGGGTTAAGTTAAACAAGAGATTTTAAATTTGTAAGTGGGTCTAGCTAACCAAATTAATATGTTAATATAAGTTTTCTTTTTTGAATTATAAGTATATATATTGTTTATTTCATGATTTATGTGTATTTAAAAAAATATCTTGGTGGTAGAGTAACTTAGAAAGAAAATTGAAATTTTTGCAAATTGGTTTAAAAATGTAAGTTCTATAATAAAGGCAAATGGGCTTGTAGCCATTTAGCAAAGGTTACTAAAAATTTATTAAATAGCAATTTCCTTCAGAAATTGCATTGATAAATTTTAAATAAATTTTAATTAAACTTCAGTATGCATAATTGTCATGAAGAAAGGGTTAATTCAAATGATAACCAAAGGGTTACATATTTTACATTAAAAGGTTTTAACTATGATTAAATAAGTTGTAAACAAAACTTCAGTATTTAAAATTTTAATGAAGAAATGGTTAACCAAATGATAACTAAAGGGTTTTTTATTTTATATAAAAAGGGTTAAATAAATTTTAAAATTTGTAAATTTCTTTGTAAATGATCAAGGATCAGTTCAAAAGGGTGTAACTAGGTTTTAATAAATATAAATAAATTTCATTATGTGAATTTTCATGCCGAAAGGGTTAATCAAAGAGTAATCAAAGGGTTAAATATTTTCTAATCAAAGGGTTAAATGAATATAAATAAATTTGTAGATTTTGTAAATGAGTGAAGATATGGTTGAAAAAGGTTTTAAATATGTTTCAGTAAACATTTTTATTAAAATATGTATTTAAATATTATAATTTCAATATGGGAAGGTGTTTGAATTTATTCAGCAGATGTTTTAACAATTTTTATAAATTATGATTTGATGTTCAGTAAATATTTTGATAATCTTGTAGGAGATATGGCTATATGTTTTATATGTAATTTTTGTTTCAGTATGTACTTCATAATTGGTTTTTATATAATTTGATATGTTTTATGAAATTGCTTTTAGGTTGTTTGGTAAAATTGATTGAAATTTTACCTGCTAAAGTAAATAGAATTTGAATTTTAAATTGCTCATTTTAAATTGATAAAGATATAGAAAAAATTATATCATTTAAATGGCTATGTAAAATATGGCCATAAATAAAGTAGTGTGTTTAGAAAGTTTAAATAAATTGAACAAAATGTGAAAAGTAGGGATCTTTCGGAGTGTGTTGAAAAGTAAGGCTTTGCTTGAATCAACGAATATTTGTAATTTGTAACAATTAAAATTTTCAGTAAAAAGTTAAGTAAACAAAACCATATATTGACGTTTAAAATCGCAAGGTTGAGAACCTGGGAAAATGAAATAAAATTATGACAAGTTGTAAAGGGTTATATTTCCGACAAGTAAGATTGACCGTCAAGTAGAGCGAAGTTTTACGCTTTGGCATACTCTGATTGAAAGAAAATTAAAATTGTAAATTCTTAATTTAAATTTAAATGTCAACTAAAATAAGCAGAGTTGGTTTCTTAACTGTGTTAAGAACCAACACAAAGGATATTTTTTTTTTGTCAAATAAATTGCAGACTGTGCATTGTAATATTAAATTTTAAATTTTTAAAAATTAAAAAATAAAGATTTTTTAACTAACTTGCAAACAAACTGAGTATTATTTTAAACAAGTTTCTTACACTCTCCTACAGCTGGTATGGTCATTTCGCCGTTTAGATGTCTTTCAAAAGAACCCATCCCCCGGGACGACTTACCCGTTAAGGGTAGAATCCGCAGCAAGTTAGGTTTTTTCTTTTTTAAGTCCAGTGATTTGTTCTCTGGCAGATTTTGGCGAGCATTGCACAGCGTTCGTGGTTTTTGCTGCGAGCGGCTCGTTTCAAAATTCTTGCTCTGCAACGGGCGTTGGTGGGCGGGCTTGCGCGCGCGTGCTGGTCAACGACGGTAGGGTTGACGGCACGGTGCCGCGAGTTGGTGTTGGCCTGGTCCGTTGCAGTTAGTGTGTGTGTGTGTGTGTGTGTGTGTGTGTGTGTGAGTTTGTGTGTGTGTGTGAGTTTGTGTGTGTGTGTGAGTTTGTGTGTGTGTGTGTGTGCGTGCGTGCGTGCGTGTGTGCGTGTTGTGTGTGTGTGTGTGTGTGTGTGTGTGTATGTGTGTGTATGTGTTGTGTGTTTGTGTGTGTGTTGTGTGTTTCTGTTTGTGTGTGTGTGTGTGTGTGTGTGTGTGTGTGTGTGTGTGTGTGTGTGTGTGTGTGTATGTGTGTGGGTGTGTGTGCGTGTGTGTGTGTGTGTGAGTGTGTGTGTGTGTGTGTGTGTGTGTGTATGTATGTGTGTGTAATTGTCATTCTGTGATTATTGGCAATAGTCAAAGATTTGAATTATCTAAACCTATATAAGATAAAGGATAAATAACGAAGAGGAGGTTGGTAGATAAGATAAAAGACGATTCCCATGCAGGGAAGAACAGTTCGTAGAAGGTTCTGACTGATTGAGGCTCTCCGAATGCGTCAACGAATAATGGGACAATGCTGGAGTAGGCAGGTAATTATGATACTCTAAATTAGTTCGTAGGTCAGTTTATTAGAAAAACTATATTTAAATTGTGAAAAATTGCTTGAAATGAGAGAGTACATCTGTATTAAAAAAAGTATTTGTTTAAAATATAGTTTCGGTGTTTTAGTAATGGTTTCATAAATTTCGCCTCATCTGCTTGATTTTACTGATTTATTGAGTCTATGAAGACTACATGTAATTCTTTCTCACGAGAAATGCCAATGAGTCGCTGCATTATAAAAAGATTATCTACCGACGAACGCTCTTACAGAGCTCCGGTCTAATCAAACGTTTTGTCTAACTATAATTCTTCCAACTTTCCTAAGCTTTGTACGTCAGCTGCTATTAATGCAAATATTTATTACAGGCCTAATAATCTAACCTAATTTAACAAAGCTGCGCTTTTATCAGATCTCTGTTCTAAGTAAATTATTTATTTATAAATTTCTCATACTGTTATCTCAGTTACTATACGTGCTTAATAGGGATGGGCCGATTCCGATTCTCGATTCCAGGAATCGTCGATTCTAGGTGGTATCGAGGAATCGTCGATACTCGATTCTTCATCATAAAAGTGTCGATTCCGATTCCACACGATTCCGAATATTTATAAAAATACGTGTCGGACCAACTGGCCCAACATAGTTTTTTCCTACCGTAAATGAAACGTAAATAAACTCCGTCGGACCAATTTACCCCACATTGTTTTTGATTTAATTAAATTTTATTATCTGTGCAACACTGTTTTGATATTTTTTGTGTTTTGTGTTAGCAAGAAACAACAAAACCATAATTTCATGTCCCGGTTACCCAAATAATAAACAGACTGGTGATAAAAGTGTTTTTGCGCCTATCACTAAGACACGTAAACGTGTCACATGTGATTGATTTGTGAGTTTATAAATATTTTGAATATAGAGCTAAAGTGTAATATATTCTCTCTCTGATAAGTAATGCTACAGGTCCAGTAAATACTATCCAAGATTCATATTAAGTAAAAGTTTTAACACCAAATAATTTACTTGTTAAGGAATTTACGTTATAATTTACTTCCTAGTAAGGATGTATCAATGTTTGTACTTAACTTTCACAAAGTCCGTTTTTAAGGATTATTTTACAACTAAATATTTAGTCAATATTTCCGACTTACTTTTAAGGTTTTATGAAATTTTAAAAACAGTAGTGAAAATCATTACAATACGTTATAACAAATATGTGTGTCGGCCCGTAACTACGGACAAAAAGCTCTTAGAATAACATCATGTTTTTAATCCCGTCGACGTTTATCTATCAAACAAAAACCATCGTAAATACATCTGTAAGTAGTGTGAAGCTTGTTGTTAAATACTGTGCCTTAATTTTTCCAAAAGTAGCAACACCAGCTGAGTAGTACTAATAAACATAAAGCGTTAAGAGGCCTGGCGGTATTCGGTTCAGGGTATTGGCCGTCGCGTCAATTCGATGACGGTTAACAGAAACTGACGGTGGAAAACCACATAATATATCAAATATGAAAAAGCACTTAAACAACATTCATTTTGCCCAAATTTATCAACAAAAAAGATCTATACTTGAAGAAACTTTATCCTCAGACAAAGGACCTACAAGTGATAGTCGGTTAAAAATCAACTGGGATTGAGTAATAAATATAAAATAGGCCTGAATCAGTTGCACTTGTTCCAGACACCTGCAGAAAAAAAAAGGTCCCACCAGATGTGGAGAAGGTATGCCCCACTAATCCGGAATGTTGGGGAAGAAGGTACCCCAGGGGAATTGACAGTAGAAGAAGAAGTAAACAATTATCTGGGGGAACCATTAGCCAGTCCAGATTGTGATGTTGGGAAGTATTTGGCAGTACAAAGTGCCAAATACCCTCATTTAAATGCAATGGCAATAAAATACCTGTCTGCCCACTCGCGACAGTGTTTTCTGAAAAACCTTTCTCAACTTCAGGAGCTATATGTGACTAGCGATGAAACTAGCTTAACCCACAACGTGTTCAAATGCTTGTGTTTTTGAACAGAAATGTACATTACCTGCCAGACTTTTAAATATTAAAAACTATCCTATTTGTATTAATTTTTTACTTTTTATGTTGTTCGTTTGTTTTTAATTTTTGTTTTGTTTGGGAGACAATGTAAATAGGCTTAGGAATTTTTTCAAACATCATAAAATAAGTAAAGTTCACATTTTTAACTTTAAAATAAGTCATTACTTTATTCTGATATGTTTTTATGTTTAAAAAAATTCCTATTGATAAATCAAGGTTGAAGGTTTTGTGTAGCCTATTACATTAAAACAGAACTTTTAAAAGGTTTTGCCATATGACCAAGATGTTAACTAAATTAATTATTAGAGAACTAGAATGTAAGCTAATATAACTTGAAAGAATCGAGAATCGAGAATCGACTAAAGAATCGAGAATCGAACGGAAAATTTTAGAATCGGAATCGGAATCGGAATCGAAAATTTTAGGAATCGACCCATCCCTAGTGCTTAAGCTTTATTTTAAGATAATAACTTAATCTAATCTAACCTAACTTTACTAAATCTAACCTCGCCGATTCTAGCCTAACTTATATTGACCTGGCCTAACCTAACCTACACTAAAGAATGCTCAGGAAGATGAGCTCTTAAGTTTTATTTAAGTAGCGAAATAAAATATGACGCCCTTCGCCCACTTGATGTTTTGTTATAAATTAATTAATATAACGCAAATAAACATTAGTTATTAGATTTAATAATAACATTTTCCTTCACAATATTCAATAAATAATGTAACATATCCTACGTGTAATAGATTGTAGTTGCAAAACCAGTTAAGGAAATCCGTATGTGTAGCATGTCACATATAACATCCGTCTGTGTACAACTCACATACAACAGAATTGTCCAGTTTGAAACAGTGAATTTAATGTCACTACATAGAGACACCTTTTATACATTTGTAAAACGACTGACGGAATATAACAGCAGGGGTGCCATTATTAAAATATACAAAGAATAATCGAAGTGGGATTCTGTGGCCCACATAATAAGAGAGCAGACCCATCGTTAGGAGTTGGATCCAAGGGGTGCTAAGAACGCGGAATGTTCGTACGCCGAATGCAGATGTGGAATGTCGGTGCGCATTGTAATTACCTCCAAGGACGTTATGGAAACCACATTGAGCGCCGGATGATACCCAAGTACTCATTGCAATACGTAAATGATCAGGTGCCATGGCACGTAGTGTAGATTACAGCATACTTGTACCTATAATTGTTTTCCGCTGTGACCAGACTCGCAATAAAATGCGCTCCAACATCCTGTAAATATACCTTTGTCTTGAATATAAAATATCTGTAGCTCGTGAGTTGTTGCCCTTGACTAGCCTGAAGAGCAGTTTAGAATTCGGAACAGTAATGCGAAGACGCAATAGTTGTGAAAGTTCAGATTAACCTAATCTCTAAAATTCAGTACCTAGGGTCAATACCAGGGTATAATAGGTGGTAGTGATGAGTGATGGCTACATTATCTTTCTGGGTAGTTCTATAATGACTACCTTTTAATTGACATAAAATTCGGCAATTATTATTATTTATTATTTTTATATGTTCTTATTATTATTTATTATATATTATAATTATTATTGTTATAAAATATGTAATATTATATTTTTATTACATACCCAGAAAGGCTGAATATGGTTTTAATTTAAATAGCATGATTGTTTATAATATAAATTTTTCAATATACATTTGGATATATTTTAGCGATTTCCAAAGCAGTATTTGTAATTATGTGATTTTAACAAAGATGAGAAAAGTGGCCTACTTTTGTATTTGTAATATCAATAACCTGAGGTTGTAGTGTGACACTTTTAGGTGACGTTTTTGATCAGTTGATACATATACTAATTTATTTAAATATTCTTATATTTCAGTACAAATAATTCAATGTAACGATAATAATAAGTTATGAATTTTTAATCCAATGCTTTAAATGAAAAATATTGCTTGGCGCATCTGATGCCTTTTGAGGAACTGATCAAATGAATTTATTTAAAATAATTGTATTCAGTACACATTTTAATACTTTTGTTACCTACATTATTTTATTACTAACTAGAATGAGTATTAGTCTTTATATAATACATTCCTCAAACAAAGATATAAATAATAAATAACAAAATGTATAAATTCATATTTTCTGTAATTTTAATTGAAAATTTTGCAAAACTATTAGCTCTAGTTTATTATTTGTAGTTCCAAATTTAGTGTTAAATGCAAAACTCCGTATTATTGTCTCTTATAATGTAACAAATGTTTAGGTAATTTCTCAATACGCAAGATTAAATGTTTTTCTCATCTCAATATTTCTGTAGACGTTGGTATAAAAGGTTTCACTTCTTTCTACACTCCTCCGAGAGCCGGAACCAAATTTTCTTTTCTGATAAAGAAATAAATTTTTCAAAAAACTGAACTTTTGTACATTTAAAATATATTTCATCTAGTGAGATATTATTATTTTGTTGTGTAATAAATAATATTTATTTAGATAACAAAACTAGTCATTATGGTTACTTTACCTGAGTCGGCGCAGAAGCTTCATTTCATAACGTGTCTAAGGAATGTAATAACATTTTGCTAAATTTTATATTACTTTACGGTTCCATTCAATGCAAAGTTTAAACAACTGTCCTTTAAGTTCTGATTGTATGGCGAACATGTATTCTATATGACTCAGTGCACTAATCTTCCACTCTTTTACCACAGCATTTCAGATATTCACGGTCAGCCTCTGACACCCGCGATCGTTTAAGTTAAGCTATAATATTATCTCGGACTGCGGTCACTCGTGTTTATAAAGCATAATAATTCGGTGGCGTATTGAATAAATAAATTTTTAACACTATTAAAGCTTTATACTTTGTTAACGGAACGGCGAGTGTTGAATTGTAACTCACAACGAACTGATCTAAATCAATAGTAATCGATAATGAAGGTGTTCAAGGTGAAGTAAAGGTTACACGTATTGCCATCCCCCATTCAATTTCTCTCGCGAATATATATTGTGATACCAAATCCATCTTTTTGTCAGTCGTATGAAGCTAACATCAGAATAAACATATACTGCTTGTGATAATATGAACGATGCCCCAACAAATTAGATCTGCAAGGGAGTTCAAAGGTGGAATAGAAGGGTTGATGCTCGTAACAGATAAGTTCTCGGAGGGAGTTCAAAGGGGGAGTAGGAGCTACGGAGTTTGAAACAGATTAGATCTTCGAGGAGGTTCAATGATGGAGTAGGAGGAATATGACCGTTGGCCATGTTAATCGAATCTTCGCGTCGACTTAATTTATTTTTAAACATCCAATTCTATACTTCTAAGAAATGAAACTTTTATTGCCTTGTTTGTTTTATGTTGTACTATGTACCTTATTCTTTTATTAATTTTTAATATCTTTTGTGTTCTCAAATAGTATTTAATTGCATACACAAATTGTGTATATTAATTTCGTTTTGTATTAAAATCGTGAATATTTAATATAGGCTATAACTTTTTTTAGTATTCCGTTAAAAAACGATTATGAATTATATTACTATGAGACGAAAAACTCTTTTATTACTATTGTTGACCAATAGTAACACTAATAATGACTTCCACTTAGAATTTCATAGTGAGATAATTTCATAAACTACAACACTCAGAAATTGAAATATTCCTAGTTTCGATCTAATTGTACATCTAAAACCGTTATACTATAAAAGCAGACAAGGCGGTTGTATTGAAAAGGATTTCAAAATCAAAATTAATTATATTCTGAAGGATATAATATTTCTCTTCAACAAGATTAAAACTGTAGAAGTATTACGTCACATTTCAGGTGTCAAAATTAAGTGATCTAAGCGAATTGTTCATACTATTTCCGAAAGTTAAAAGTGTCAGTTACTGTTAACAGTTTTCTGTTCCAGATAGAGGTGATTTCGAGGCTATGTTTAAATGAAATATCGAATGCAGTTTCCTGTATATTTAGAAATATTGATTGAATTATACAATTGTTTTTATAACTTGAAGGTTTTGTTCCTTTCTCTGTTATATGTTGGCATTCAGTTAAAATGTACGTGTAAGGAAAATTATCTCTTAATACATTACTCGTGGTTAAATAATATGCTGACTTTGTAACGAATAAATGTATATTTATCAAGATCTATTTTAAAATATTTAAAAGTAAAACTAACACGGCTAAATAGGATAAATTGTAAATTTTTAAAATTTAAAGGAGACGTTTAGTTCGGTATTTCATGGCTTTTGTCCCTTTTATGTATCTCGCTAAAATATAAAATAAATGTCTAAGAGAAATTGAGCTTTTAAAAACTCTATAACGTTATCCTCCGTTTTTATTGACTTCTTGAAGATTCACATGAGTTTAATCTTATTTCTTGTCACAATAAATTCACACTTTGACCGTATGTTCCCGACACACAGTCAATTTATTCGTGCGCTTCAAACCATCCAGATCTTTTCTATTAAAAAACGAAGATGTAATTATTTTAACGCTTTAACTTTAAAGGGTTAGTAAACACGGGCAAACGGAAATTAAAGTTTGATACATAATCAGCATAGAATGAACTCAATTAAACTCGAACTTTACGAGAAACAGTAAAGGCCAGCCGTTGAGTGACGTCACAGCCCCATTTGTTTCTTTGACTATAAAACATGTATTAGCTAATTCTACCAATCTTTTTAAAACCACTTCACGTTATTACTGACATTTGTTTAATGTACTTAGTGCATGTTTTTGGATATTATTACCATAATGTTACTTTTGCCTTGTTTAACTTTATAACTTGTTAATAATCTTTATGACTTGTTATAGTTTATAACTAGCTTTACTTTAAAACTTGTTATACTTTTGTTTATGACCTACTATGAGTTTGGTTTCCTAGATGAACTACAATGTAGGTTGTAAATCAGAAATCAAGTTATACAATCAAAACAATGAAAAGTTTGAATTCAATGTTATGAGTTTGACAACCATAAGGTAAGTTTAGGTTAGAACTACTACTGCATCAACAATCGTGGGACTTTTCAAAGGAATAGTGTATGCCGCAGATGCATAAAGAGAGACTAAATTGTATCTGTGGCTATTTCCTTGTCAGATTTGGTTTACATAGGTGGACATGAATCAAATGCAGTTTCAAATGATGTGCTGGATCGCAAACACGGTTCGTTCGAACAAAAATTTAAAACACAACATCTCTTGAAATGAAAAACAAATTGGGGTTTATTAAAAATGGAAAATCATTTAATTCTCTAGAAACCAGTAGAGAATGACGGGAAAAAGTCAAAACGTTTCATTGAAGAGTCAAAGCGTATTCTTGGCAGGCAAGCGAAACGTCTTACACAAACGAAACAAAAGTACTGGAAAATAAATACAAGAAGAGAGTTAAAGAGTTGGAGAAAATTAATACTATTACTTTTTAAAAAAATATCGAAACAGTAGAGAACCATTTAAAAGTTTTCCACAGACTTCTACAGCAATGAATAAAATTAGTAATTAACTCTCTCTCTCTCTCTCTCTCTCTCTCTCTCTCTCTCTCTCTCTCTCTCTCTGTTTCCTCAACTGCTTTAAACTACTTTCAAAACAAGAACACATTGAATCAATAGAACGTTTTGGAGCTTTACGATGGATTCAATGACAACATTCCAATCAATGTTAAGATCACACTCCTAGCTTTGCATTTACTAGTCAAAGCTGAATGATAAATGTATTTTTGTAATAGTTTTTGAAGTAGATCATTTTAAATAAATATTGTCAAAAACGTTATCTGTCGTAATATATATATATATATATATATATATATATATATATATATATATAATAAATTAAAAATATTTCAAAAACAAGAATACTTTTAATGAATATATTTATTCAAAGCTTTTCGCCGATAAAATAGTACCAGCATCTATCTATCTATCTATCTATCTCTATCTCTATCTCTCTCTCTATATATATATATATATATATATATATATATATGAAGTTAATATATAAGTATATTAACTTCATAAAGTCAGTGCAACGGAAAAACAATGGATAACATTAAATATCAAGAATATATATATATATATATATATATATATCCCTCTCTTTCGCTCTTCTTCCGCAGAGGTTTATTTTAAGCTACAAGGGATCCGAACCCGGGGACCTACTTATCCAGGACATTTATGTTACTAATTAACTGTCCTATCCATTAAACTATTTTTTCATATAATAATGAATTTACGTATGGCTTAGAAATTTTCCAGTTAGTACAACTATATTCCGGCTTTATTGTTACATATTTTATGATTTAATATTGTTATAACCCATAAGTAAACCATACACTATAAATTGCATTGAATACAACACCCAGTTACTGCCGGCTACTAACACATAGATTTTTTCCGATGCTTAACAACATACTGAAACCTGAAACTTTCAGAAACTCTTTTAATCTCATTTATTCTCCAAATCAATCATGCGTGCAAACTCTTCACTCGCATTGGTCACACATCCAGCCGGCGCCGACAATACACAAGTGACGTCTCTCTCAAGTGAACTTAACTTTGTTTATTAAGCAAACACTGCATTGTTTAGCTTAGTTATAGTTAATACTCGATCGATTTAATATTTATTTTATCTTTCCTATACATAAGAACGTTCTCTTCAATACACTTTGAAGAGATTTAGATACACAATTTTGCGTCACAATTTATTTAAAATATTTACTCAAATAAGCCTGTATTTCAACCTTTAAAAAATAATACAATAATTTTCCACATTTTATTGTTATTATAATCCTGAAACCTCTTTCAGTAAAACCTGTTTTTCACATAAGTGACATTAATTATTTTACATTTATATCGACACGCAAAAGGCTTACAATATGTATAATCAACCCACGTTTATTAGATACTGAAAAGATTAATTAGACTAAAGGGATGGTTGTAGTTCTCTCTCTCTCTCTCTCTCTCTCTCTCTCTCTCTCTCTCTCTCTCTCTCTCTCTCTACCCCTCTTGATTTACAAGTCGGTTTTTGAGAGGTATTATTTAGTGTTCTCGCTTTCGAGCATTTTAGAAGACTACAGGTTTTTGCAGTAGTTAGGCGTGTGAGAATTCCGTTCTCACAAGAACCCACAGTCTTCTAAAGTTTGATAATGAGAACACTAACTAGCTTTCGAAAGTCAACTCACAAATATACCAAGTAAGATTCTTCTAACGTACATTAAAGCGTAAGTTATAAGTAAATACACGAAAACAGAGTTGCTAAATTAATTGTGTGCGTGCGTGCATGTGTGCGTGTGTTTGTGCGTGCGTGTGTGTGTGTGTGTGTGTGTGTGTGTGTGTGCCTTTAGTGCATTTTAGAAATATTATAAATTATCTATGACTATATAGAATAACAAAAAAATTTTTAAATATTTTTCTACTGTATGATTTTTAGTAGTTTTTTTTTAATAAACCCATAATTGTTGTATTGAAAATGCCACTAAATAAGCATACCTTTTTAATACAATATAACCATTTTTATGCAATGGCAAAAATAAATTCATTAATAAAGCTGAGAATATCATCTGGATGTGTCATTCAATTTCACTCTCACTCATAGGGAGAGAGAAAAAGTAAATGAAAGGAGGGAGGAAAGGCGACAGAGACAGATAACTATTTAGTTCCTCCTTTAATGTAGCATGTTTTCCGGGAACTTTCCCATAGTTCTCTACTGTTATTATTTTTACCTTTTGTCTATATTGGTTTATTCACTTAATTTGTGTTTTCTTTATCTTTCCATTTTCTGCCTTTCAGTTTATTCTGTGGGTAAAACTGAAATTTTATTTCCAGATGAAATTCAAGGGTTCAAAATTTTGCTTCTTGCTACGCACCCCAAAAAGCGTAGCGTAATCCAATAATCCAGAGTCTTGAAAATGCCTTTTTAACCAGTTTGCCCTTTACGCAGGATGTACAGGAGACAAAGAGTCTATAATGCTGGATCAGAACTTTGTGCAAATCAATTTCGATTTAATATTAATTATAAGAAACCAAATTGTGGATGGCAAGATTTATTAAAAGTAAAGAGTATATCATTGTTAACAAATAAAAAAATGTGTTTAAAGTTAAAATAGGAGAATAGAAGCGAAACATTAGAGTTCCTTGATGAGGTACACTGCACAATAACAACGATCCACTCAGAGACAAAGACATAATTGCAATGGTTCTACTACAACTCCGCGCAGAAATCATTAAGGAACCCATTAGTTCTTATGACGCCCACTAATCTTCTAAATGTCAAATAAGGAAACCAAGAGAAACTTAATAAAATGCGTTTCACATTCAATGATTTATAACAAGAAATAAGGGGCAAAGCAGCGACTCTAGCGGCAAATATGCCAACATGCTTGTTGTGGTTTGCAACTGTTTCGGTGAAGCATTTAGAGCATGGGTTCCCAAACTTTTTGGTACCACGCCCTCCCCTCTTGAAACCAAAGCATCCCACAACCCCTTCCCTTTACAATATAAATAAATGGTATGGGCATATGAAAAAGACACAAATATTTTATATATTTTTAACAATTTATTTACACATACTTTCAGAAGAAACAGATATAACATGAAATTAATATGTCATTATCACACTAAAACAGATACCACAGTAAACATCAACACCAACAACAAAAACGATAAAGAGACATAATACATAGGTAGTCAACAGTAACTTAACAACAAAAAACAGACCCAAAAAAGATATCAAATAACGATAAAACATAATAAATCTATTGTTGTGATTATTTGTTTAAACAAAAGTGAATATTTGCTGCGAGTGTACTTGTATTTTATATGCTTATTAGTAAAATTGAAAGTAAAATTGTTTCAGGCTTGCTAAGGGCAGCAAATTAGATGTCGAAACGTTGCACTAAATAAATAAACTTTTCACTCGATATTCAACCGGCTTGAATAAATATGCAATAGTCAGGCCATGCATTTGATATTTTGTGTTAACTTGTAGTCAATCTAGTCATCGGATAATATGTGTTAACCTTTCACCAAGCTATGCAATGGGTATTATGTGTTAACTTGTAGTCAACCTACTCATCGGATACTGTGTGATATCCCCTAGTCAATCTATGCATCGGATACTATATGGTGAACATTAGCCAAGCTATGAAGTGGATATTATGTGTTGGGCCATGGTCAAGCTATGCATCGGATACTGTGTGTTACCCCTAGTCGAGCTATTCATCGGATACTATGTGTTAACCATTAACCTGGCTATGCATCAGATACTATGTGTTAACCATTAGCTAAGCTACGCATCGGATATTATATGTTACCTTGTAGTCAATTTATGCCTCGGATACTATGTGTTAGCCCTAGTCAGGCTATGCATCGGCTACTATGTGTTAACCATTAGCCTAGCTATTCATCAGATACTATGTGATAACCATTAGCCTAACTATGCAAAGGATATTATGTTTTACTTTGTAATCAACCTACTCATCGGATACTATGTGATAACCCATAGTCAGGCTATGCTTTAGATACTATTTATTAAACCATACTCAAGCTATGCATTGGATATTATGTGTTAACGATTAGTCGGGCTATACATCGGCTACTATGCGTTAACCATTAGCCTAGCTATGCGATGTATACGTAGCTACTTATATATGTAGACAGTTTCATACACCTGTATACATAGTTACGTGTATATTTTCTCACCTGTATACGTTATTACCTGTGGACGTAGACCCCATGCATACGTAGTCACCGGTGTAGATAGTCACATGCATGTGTCGGTAGTTACATAAATAGGTAACTCATATGTATACGTAACTTACTGTACACGTAGTCATAGTGAATAAATTAGTAAAAGTGTAATTAATTATATAACTCAGTTGTTTATATACGTAGTCCCTTCTATTCGTAGTCACCTGTATTCCTAATCCCCTGTATACGTAACGACCTGTTCACATTGTCATCTGTAAACGTAATCATCTGCATACATTGGCTACTACTACATTAGTCAGCTGTACATTTATGGCACCAACATAGGTTTAACGCTTTTATGAGTACTATTACCTTAATAGGTGCCGCCTATACTTATTTTAACATTAGTCATAACATTAAGAATTAGTCGAAAGTGTAAATAATTGTATAAAGCAGTGATTTGTATACGTAGTCACCTGTATTAAGTAACCTGTATACGGAGAGACCTCTATACGCAGGCATCTATATCTATAATGAGTCACCTATATGAGCTCATCAAGTTTATGATATCAATATAGGTTTATCAGTTTTATTGATTGGTCACCTATACAGTTAGTCACCTGTACATGTAGTCACCTATATATTTACCCACTTTTATACACAGACTCCTGTATACGTATGCACCTTTTAACGTTGTCACCAGTATAGGTAGCCGTCTGTATGTATAGTCGCATGTATGTATTTATAAGATTTGTTTGTGTTTGTGACCGACAGGTTGTACCGCTTTATTTAATATTACAAACATTTAATTCAGACGTAACTAAGAGAAACGCCTATTGAAAATAATAATACCAATTAACATATGGTTGGGTTGTAGTACGTATGATTTATTAGCTGTAAAAACTTGTCGTTGTTTTTCAAAGATACAAATAATTAATATAATATTAGGAGATTATTTTAGCTCTTTAACGAATAATGCAGTGTTAGTTTGATAATAAAAGAGTGTCGTTAACGTTAAATCTTTTCTCTTTATGATTGTAATGTTTGAGTTGTTACTATATTAGTACTTACATGTTATCCAGAATGAATACAACTGCACAACTGCATATCACAGGCACGGTGACGTCACACCCGCCCATGTTCTAAGCCTACTTTACCCATTTAGAATGAATAATGAAATATTCCACTCAGACCGGAAGCTTCCTTATCACGTAGATATCATTCTACGGCTGTGGTTTCTATAAGTCTACACTATTGTACAATTTAAACTCTATTATAATTAATTTAAAAACATAAATTCTCATTCTAACGCAGGTCAAAATTATATTCCACATTACAAGATTGTTAATTCAAAGATAATTGCGCCGTATAATATAGAGTAATAATATTCAGACATAATAATTACTCTAGCTTTCCAGCTTTTTCTTCTTTTCAAAATAATAAATAATTTATATAAACAGGGATCCTAAAATGTACTGCCGGCAAGTTATACAGTGTCTGGGGTTTACATCTCTCACTGATAAACCATGTCATAATAAAAACGGAATATAATCTTTCTATTTGATACGGGCACAAGTCTCATCTCATGTCTATAACTCCTAAATATAGCCATAGGTTGCTCACGTTATAACAATTTCTCCCCGAAGTACGATTGATATTAAGTAAACACGTATTATCTCATATCGGATACGATAACATTATTATATTCAATCAGATGGGAAAATGAAGGTTTATCACCGATAAGTAACGCATTCGGTATTTAAGGGTCTGAAATACTCAGAAAGCTGCCGATACCGTCTTAAGACCGTCCTTTCTCTGAGGTTTTTAAATCTATATAGGTCCACAGCGTCGAACACATGACGGTGTGATCCTGACACTTGTGAGGAGTCGCAGTCAGTCAGACATTGGTAGGCTCAAAGTATAGTAACACCCTATATCTGAGCCCTAGGTCATTCAGACCTCAAGCCAGATCGTGCTAGTCTGGGATGTGTTACGTGGCGTTTTGGTATCTTGCGATTTAGTTTCCATAGAGAACCATTTTCTATGTTTACTGAGGATAGGAACCATTCCTCCACAGCATGAGTTACTAGTAGTGTCTTGACTAATTCTAGGCGTTTAGGTTCCTGTTGGTAGAGGTTGCATGGATACATTGTTGGGGCCATGGGCGTTTCTTTGTCAGCTAGGCGGGGATGTGGCGTGGGGGGTCAGTCTTTCTATCATCAATGGTGTAGGAGCTGTTCTTGACTGCATGTTAGAGGACTGTCTGTATTTTGTCGACCTCGTGGTCAACATCCTCGTAGCTGTCAGTCGGGTTACCGTGATGGTTGTAGAAGGCACTCATTGAAGCGTTCACAATTGGTCTTCGTAAGCATTTTAGCTGTGGGAGGTGGAACGTCAGGTGGGCCGTCAAGTGTTAGAATAACGGGCCATAGCCCAGGCTTAGATAGTCTATATTGATGAACGATTGTCTGAGGATGATGTTTTAAACACGGTAGTGTCTAGGTCATCATGCCTGTACGTGCGAATGGATGGGTAATATGTGGTCAGCTGGTTCCAGTTTTTTTTGACGCCTGGCTTGTTGGTGTGGTAACTATGGACAACATTGCCATGTGGTTTGAAGACAGTAGAGCTCTATATCAGCTGTTTGAAATTAAGATCCTCCATGAGAATGATTGGACAGAGCTGGATAGCCTACTACCAGGTTGTAGATAAGCGGAGAATGTATAAAGGTTGGTACCCTCGTAGTGTACCTGAACACATGTGTGTTCAATTTTGGTGTTGGGGCGATTTATTACAGCCTGATGTACTAGCCTTCTATGAACCAGTAGGCGATGCCTCCAGACGAGCGGTGGCTCGAATGGCTCGGGCAATCAATGCGGTATGTATTTTAGCATGGAATCTGGCGGAGTCTGTCAGGAATGTTCCAGATATCTGTGCAATATCGATATCTTAAGGGTAGGGGAAGTGACGGGGCTGCACTTTCTTTTTGACGACTACTCCATACGAGATAACATCGATCATGACGGGTTTGAGGTCATCGGTTTAGGTAGTTGAGGTTAAAATAATACAAGGAGGTTAGTCTTTTTGTTATGTAGGGGAGGTATCCGAGGTGCACGCCTCTGTGGGGTGTATTTGCAACCCCTTTCTCCGTAGGGATGTGTAGGTCTGAGTAGGTGCAGGTTGTGGTTTTTTCGTTGTTTTTCCCTTTATAAAAGCTAGGAAACACCGACGACAGAGCATGCAGGAGCTCCGAGACTAACCTTATGCTAAGAGATATTGGATTTATTATTATTTCACCTCTACACATAGCTTTTAGGAGTACAAGTGTCTAGATAACAATAAACTTGTATATTTGCTTCACACAATATTACGCGTTACAGAGAATCAACCTTGTTATACGGTACACCTGTAAACAGACATAGAGTTCGGTGTACTGATATTCATACTCTTCACACTTCTCCCTCCTGTGGGTGCGCCTGCAGCAACGCGTCCGTGTGTTGCGTGTCCGTCAGGCGTAAGCCTACCGAGCGCCTGCAATGTGATAGGCCGCTTCCCGCACATACTATTGACTATTTCAACTTGGTGTAAATGTTGTTCGTTAGAACTTCGCGTATGTCGGTCGGTTAAACTTACCGTAAGACAGTTGTTTAGTTGAAACGTTGGTCGTTTGATCTAACCGATCGTTTTTAGGCAATTTTATATATTATTTAAAACAACACCTAGGGCGACCTCGCCTCCTCATCGAACCAACATACACCCCATACACAACTTTTTCTTAGGTTAGGACACTACAGCGAGACGCCATCTTGTTCCCGCGCTTATGGGCGCTGCCATCTTGTTTCCGCGCTTATGGGCGCCGCCATCTTGTTCCCGCGCTTATGGGCGCCGCCATCTTATTCCCGCGCTTATGGGCGCCGCCATCTTGGAAAGGGGTGGGGGTAGCAAATCCGGCTTTTCTATTGGCTCCTGCCCAAGCAACCCATCTCAACTAAAGCCTTCTCTACTGAGATGAAAAAGTTTACTGAGTAGGGGCCTCTGTCCACGTGACGCCATAATTTTCTCTATTTCCAGTAACAGGGGAGCATGAGATCCTTTTTCTAGCCCTTCTTAACTTTTACCCTTTTAGTTATTCTTCTAACAAAGGAGGAAACGGGTAAACGCCTCTTTATAATTTCGATATATAGTAGGTAAATTTCAGGTACGTGGCCTTGCACACGTGGTATTGTACCGACAATATGTTATTTCAGGGGATTAGAAAATACTTACTTACTTACTAGCCAACGCCCACCCTTGGCTGTTGAGCCATTTGGTGATGCGCTGACCAGTATAGTTGAACCAGTGGATCATCATCATCTCCGGAATGGTCGCGCGCGCTGTACTTCATCAGATGATCCACATCCATCGTATCGTGTCCACAGAGAGGGCATTCCGGTGTTGGGAGCACACCGATGCGATGTAGATGGGCGGCCAGGTAGTCATGACCGGTTTGCATTCTGAACTTGGCAACGCCTACAGCTCGTGGAAGTCTGTGGTCGATGGGCCCTGTGCTGATTAGGGTTGCCATTTTCTTCCTGCTGATTGCTGTGTGAGGTGCAGTTTGCTGGCCCGGTCGATAGTTGCATTGATGAGGGCTTTCTTGCTTTGCAGCGAAGGGTTGGCAAATGGGTTGTGCCATGGATGTGCCTTTCTTGGCCAGAAAGTCTGCCCTCTCATTTTCGTAGATGCCAACATGGCTTGGGATCCATTGTAAAGCTATAAGCCAAACCAAATTCGCCAGGTGTTCTAGGGCTTTTGTTGTCTCTATTGTTCTTTTGCATTCTGTATCTGTATTTCGCGATAGGTTACGGATAGCCGCTTGTGAATCGACGAAAAAACTACCTGTGTAGGGGCTATTTTGTTTAGTTGTTCGCCTCTAAACACGGGATTAGAAAATATGTCCTTTTCTATTTTTCAACGACAAAAATAAACATATAGGCTGATTGCTAATAAACTGCAAAAAAGTCATTTCTCTTACCTAATCCTATAATGATGGATTTTTTTGTAACTTTTGATTTATTAATCTAACCTTATTTGCTTGCAACTTTTTGTTTTCCTTGATTAAGCCTCTACAATGTAGTAAAGTATCTGGGGAATGAACTCATGAAAGTCCAATAATATCTACATCTAACACTACGAGAAAACTGAACGCTCTTTACACAATAAAACATGGCATCATCTAACTCCTTCATAAACTATAAACATATTACTTATCCCAATTAGAGACGAGATTATTCGCATCCTTTAAGTTGAAGTCTACAGTTGTCAATCGAAAAACCTCTTCGGAGAGAGACGAGAATGAGAAACAGAGAGATATATATCAATTACATACAGTACAGGGTTTTGACTCCTATATTTTACTAGTAACGTAATTTTGTATGAGTAGATAATTTTTTTAAACGGTAGTAGTATCTTACAAATGAAGGCGTAATAGTTACGCGTCCTTAGGCTTAAAGCGTGTGTTTGCCAGGTTCTGATTGCGTGATTCACATTTAAACGAACTGTCAACCCCAGTAACATTGATTTTATAACCTCACTGGCGGTTTGTTCTTGAATGTTTTTGTAACATGTCTTGGTAGTTTTCGCAGTAGGCTATGAGTTAATAATATACAGAATCAAAGCTTTACTTTTTGCAAGTACTATTGGTTGCTATTTTTAAATAATTTTTTAATGGTTTTCCAGTAAGTTACATCAGAAGCAAAGGTTGATTTTTATCTAAATAAAAAGGTAATATTAGAGACGTTTCATTAGGATAAAAAAATAAATTACCTTTGTTTTTTGTTTCAATAATAAAATTTGTGTAACATGTTTTTGTATTTCCGAATAATACAAACTTATCAGCGGAAAAGGATTTAGATATACGTATTGTGTGGGACTGAGTTTTTTTTATATTTGAGTAAAAACAATAAACAAATTTTGAATATCTTCATATCTAACTCTTATTTTACATTTTTTATGTAAATAATTTTTAATTTTTCAAACTATTTTGATTCATAACATTTTCCAGCGTTCATAAATGTGAAGATAACGGTCTTTTCTAATTCAGTAAATTAAAACTACGGGGAATGTGTTAAAGGTTATGCACATCACCTGCCAGAAAAGTAAAGACAATGTGTGCTGGCAACCATCAGGAGGTGCATTGTTTCAGTCTCACGCCAAGAGGAGCATTGTTCAATCATTCGGCAGATGTTTTTGTTATGAATAGTAAATACCAGCATAAACCTGCCATTAACAATGCCCCGCACCGGCCATTGTGCGATGACTTCAATCTGACAAATAGCTTCCTACTAAAACGGTTTTTGTACACAATTATAATTTTATACTTTTATTTTATTTTATTCTTTTAGACAACCCAAACGCTGCGTATATAACTGATTATTTACTTGAAGTTTACCAGTATATAATTTTAATAAAAGTAGAATTTATTTTTTCATGAATTACATTTTTTAAATAGATTTTGCCAAGAGAATATTTTAAAACCATTCTTTTAGAAAGTGATTTGGTTTTCCTAATGTGAGACAAATGTAAATAATTTTATTAATTTAAAATTGTACAGTAATATATCATTGATTTCAGTTTAAATTATTTATGAGACATTTTTTAATAATTATATATCACAATCATTTAAAAGTTAAATAACTTTACTAGGTAAAGATGCATGTAAACTAATAACAGGTTCATGTTTAAGTCACAATTGTACAGGAAACGACTTTTGATGCACCTGATCATTAGCAATAAATAAAGATCTTCAGACATTATATCTGTACATAGCAACCAACAATAACCACAAAAACATTTTTGCTGCATACGCTACACAAATATATGAGAGTAAAATGTGACATTTTTACTTTGGAGTCCTCCACCAGAGTCTGACATGTGGAGTTCGTTATCCCAGCAAGCCACTTTTGACGTCACCAAGAGAACAGTTCATGTTGGAGTTCCCACCACATCCGACATATTGGAATTTCAGAGCCGTATGTATTCGATTCAACACCACAGCAGGACATTTTCTATCAGATTACGACATTTTTTACCTCATCACTCCGGGTCGGACGTTTTGAAGTACACCACTAAAACCGGACATTTCGGATTCAACAACACAGCAAAACACATTGAAATTCTCCACCAAAGCTTACATTTTGGAGCTCACCAACAGAGCCGGTCATGTTGGAGTCACCACCACAGTAGGAAATGTTGGAATCACTAGCACAACAGAACATTCTGGAGTTCTTCATATGGGTAGAATATTTTGGATTTCCCCGCCAGACCCGAACATTTTGGAGCTCACTAACAGAGCCGGTCATGTTGGAGTCACCACCACAGTAGGAAATGTTGGAGTCACTAGCACAGCAGAACATTCTGGAGTTCTCCATATGGGTAGAAAATTTTGGATTTCCCCGCCAGACCCGAACATTTTGGAGCTCACTAACAGAGCCGGTCATGTTGGAGTCACCACCGCATTAGAAATTGTTGGAGTCACTAGTACAGCAGAACATTCTGGAGTTTTCCCTATGAGTAGAATATTTTGGATTTCCCCGCCAGACCCGAACATTTTGGAGCTCACTAACAGAGCCGGTCATGTTGGAGTCACCACCACAGTAGGAAATGTTGGAATCACTAGCACAACAGAACATTCTGGAGTTCTTCATATGGGTAGAATATTTTGGATTTCCCCGCCAGACCCGAACATTTTGGAGCTCACTAACAGAGCCGGTTATGTTGGAGTCACCACCACAGTAGGAAATATTGGAGTCACTAGCACAGCAGAACATTCTGGAGTTTTCCATATGGATAGAACATTTTGGAGTTCACCGCCAGACCCGGACATTTTGAAGCTCACTAACATAGCCGGTCATGTTGGAGTCACCACCACAGTAGGAAATGTTGGAGTCACTGGCACAGCAGAACATTCTGGAGTTTTCCATATGGGTAGAATATTTTGGAGTTCACCGCCAGACCCGGACATTTTGGAGCTCGCTAACAGAGCCGGTCATGTTGGAGTCACCACCACAGTAGGAAATGTTGGAGTCACTAGTACAGCAGAACATTCTGGAGTTTTCCATATGGATAGAACATTTTGGAGTTCACCACCAGACCCGGACATTTTGGAATTCACTAACACAACCGGCCATGTTGGAGTTGCCGCCGCAGCAGGAGATGTTAGGGCTACTTCCACAACAGATAATTTCTTATTAGGGTAGGAAATTTTAGAGTTTACTACCAGAACCTGACATTTCTCCCTGTGTAGCAATACTTTAACGCTGGAAATCCGGTTTGTTTAGCTAACTTGTATGAAAAAGTTTTTTTTTATTTACAAACGTTTATGAAACGTTTACACATTTATAAAAATGCGTATATTACGACCTTTTAAAGAAGTATATAAATTAAAGTCAATAATAATTATATTAAAAACAATTATTTTACATTCATCGGGTATTTCTATTTCAATATCCAATCATGGATTAATGAATAATTAAATAAACTGAAATTATTTTACTCATTTTTAAAACGGACTAAATAATCAAGATAATTTTTCCTAGATATACTAGATATAAAATATATATATCTAGATTCCAATGATATAAATAGATTAGTTATCTTTATAACTACATACAAATTCATAAGCTTATACATATTAACCTAAACATTCTGAATTGTCAAAAGTAAAAGTCAATATAGTTTACTCAAAATCTCACCAAAAATTAGTTTTTCATACACACACTAGTTCACAACAAACTAGTTTCGGTGACGTTGTCGCCTTCTTCAGTGCTTGGCTACTACCAACCTTGGCTACTAGCCAAGAATTGAGGAAGGCGACATCATCCCCGAAACTAGTCTGTTGTGAACCAGTGTGATTGTGTATTAAAAAATTATTTTCTGTGAGATTTTGAGTAAATTATTTTGACTTTTACCTTTGTGAATAGTTCTCACTAGCTAAGCTCTAATTAACTAAATAAATTCTGGATTGTAATAAATTTTAAAACATTTGTAAAGTTTAAAACAAAAAACATGGACCCCATGAATTGAGTAATTTATATGAATTAATATATGAATTATAACAATAACTCATTTTTAGTACAGTCTACTCCAAGCGCCAATGTTTTTTGTTTTTATTTTACAAATATTTTCATGTTTATTACAATTTACAAACATGTATATAAATCTTATGGGTGTATGAATATGTTTGAGGTTATGATGATAGTTAATCTATATGTATGCCTTTATCTTTTATTTAAAAATTTTATAAAAAATTATCTACAATTTTTGTCCGTTTTAATAACGTGTTTTACAAATATCATTTAATTAATTGTTTATTATTTAATCTGACGGCGCAGCCGAGTGAACCTCTAAGCGAAACTCGAATTTAACCCCCAAGGCCTTCCCTCGGGAAAATAAATTATAAATAACTCAATAATATTACATTGCCATCCAGTCCTTTGTTTACTATTTGAAATCTCTAGCTCATCGGGAAGAGCAAAACTCAAATTTAAAGCCGGTGGCTTAACCTTGGATATTATTGCGTTGTCTTCAAACCATGATTAATGTTTGAAATTTTAAGTATTTAGTTCATCGGCAAGTTAGTTGAAAATTAAAATGAAAAATCTGGCATGACGGGTTATGTTAAAGATGTCTAATCAAGCTAAGCAAAGAATAAATGTAACTGCCATTCTATGTTTATTTCTCGATTTTACAAGATTACTAACATTCTGCAGAATCAATTTACGTTAATAAAGTTATTTTGTAGCTACAGGCTTTTATAGAATACTTTCTTATTGGAAAAACCTTGTGTGCCTTTTTTTATTGTTTAATATTTCTTACCTACCAATGGTTCTTTGAGTGCTCTACCATGTTTTTTTTAATGATTTTACGAAACATACGTCTACAGAAAATATTAATATATTTTCACTCGGCAATGTGCAACCGTTTGGTAACCTCTTTGTCTGGTTTACTCCAGTTTTTCTATTTTCATTTTAACTAATCAAATACCCCTTATGTATAACCGCTATTGCTCAAGTCAGAAACAGTACTCAATTAATCCTGAGTCCAAGTTCCAGAGGGGAAAAGCCCTCCAGGCTAAGTGTAGTCGCTTATGTCGTCCTTCCTAGCGCAAATTTAGGGATTTATTCAATCTGCGGGAATATACTTAGTCTTATATTTCCATAGTTATACCCTTCAGCTGACGAGCCCTTCGGATCTGTGTGCCACAGATACAAGGCCTCACCGATCAATATACGTTGAGTTCCTTCTTCTTCTTTAAAATTGGATTTTTTCTCAATGTAAGTTGTATAAAATAAAAACATGTATTTATGTTGAACAATTGAGATAACTATTGAATAAATGATAAGCCGGTTGAATATCGAATCAAAAGTTTATTTATTTAGTGCGACGTTTCGGCAATTCAATTGTTGCCCTTATCAAGTCTGTAGTGCTATACTAAGTCCTTACATTAGGTTTTAGCTGAATAATATGAGGAGGCAAATCATCAAAACCCTTTATACTTCACCCAAAAATTCTTTTGAGCTATAACTCTGCTAACTATTCTTTCTACACTACTAACGACGAATTAGCAAAGCTATAGCTCAAAGGAAACTTTTGGTATAGTGTACAGGCTTTATGTTTTACCTCCTCACATTATTCACGTGTACATTAAATGTAAGGACTTTGTGTTTCATAGCACTACAGGCTTGATAAGGGCAACAATTGAATTGCCGAAACGTCGCACTAAATAAATAAACTTTTGACTCGATATTCAATCGCCTTAATATCTATTCAAAAAATGTATTATATTAGGTAATTACTTAAGTACATGTTGCAACTCACACTCCAATACCATGACCGAAGACAGAATCAATCATGCTAATAATATAGTACTTGTGACGTCATGACAAGATAGATCAATTGGATAAGGCTATTCGGTAAATGTAAGACTGTTTCACTTGAGTGGTTTCTGGCATTTCTCAAAATTCTTTATTGCTGAAGGATTTCCTATTCTTTTACAGATTCAACTCATTTGCCACTGCTTTACGACCCGCTCAGGGTTCGTTGTTTCCTAAAACGTAAATTGTAATATCTGTATTTTTTTATATTGAAAAGCTACGTCCCTGGTGTGGGTGGGTATAATTTATTATACATAACTATCGCAAAATATTTCACTTTTCAAAGTTTCAGCATCGGCTTAATGCTGACATATCAATCGCCTAATGTTACGTATTTTAATTTGTTAATGTGTAACACTCTTAACTAATTAGGTGTTACATATAAATTCATTTACATATTTAATTTTTCTTGTATAATTAGATCGGTCCAATATAAAAGAAAATTTTTGTTTTCTTGGTGAACCCTTGTAAGAACTACGTAAGAAGAACTTGTAAGAAGATTTTCTTGAATCTATCGTAAGAACTAAGGCGCCCCTAGCGGGCAATATTGTAAAATATCGTACGATGTTGGTAAGTTAAGGAAGTTAACCAGAACATGCCATATGACGTAAGCATGGGGTGTTACCTGCGAACCAATCAAAAATGTATATAAGAACAAATAAGGGTGGGGTTGCATGAGAACTCAACTTCGCGCGTATATCCGACTGCCCCACTTCACTAAAAGTCTTTGGACGAGACACACGTGATAGTAATTTCGGACATGATTTAGAAAATTTGTAAGCTTTCATTAATCAAAATTTAAGATGTCAAGGCCGGTACCAGTTTCATAATGCAACTTACAGAAGAAGCCAGAACCTTTTTTTTATGAGTTCCAAATAGTAAAAGTTCGTACTTTTTTTGTTTAAGTGCGCTTATTGCAAGAGCGATGTGCAGTGATAAATAAAATATGTTATAGTGTTATACAAGTGGTGTGCACAACCAGGTACGTTTTAGAGTATAATGTAGAAAATGTATTTTAATTTTAACTAACTTAAAATTTGATAGATAAATAATTAACACATAAACGGTAGAAATCGTCTTTGGACATTCATTTCTGAAATAAATATGAACCCTTAACTTACTACCTTCTAGATACATAAATTTGAACACTTAATATGTAATTGCTATATGTAAAAAATAGTTAGCAGTAGTTTGATATAAACCACTGGATACATTGGTTGTCATTTGTTCAATTTGTATTTTAAGCTTAATAAATAAATTATTTATAATTGTCTTTTAAACATTCAATGGTTATTTAGAACGTAACCTAGTTCTATCTCCATTGGGAGGCAGTGACAGACAGACAGTTTTCTGCCTGAGCTGTGACGTTAGGACTAGAAGCCCTGGTAAGTAAATTTAATTATTTTGTAATAAGCAAAATAACATATTTAAATAAAGAAAAATTTCCAAGGTAAAAGGGCGAATCGTTACAAATGAAGTAACTATTATATTTAATATATCTACTTTATTTTACTTCAAAAAAAAGTTTTAAAGAGCCAGAAATATAAATAAAGTGGATTAATCTAAAAACAATTATGTTTCATGTGTCTTACACATTACTACAAGGTACAAATGGATAGTTCTGGCGTTTATTTTATTACTGCGTCCAACCACATCCACAATTATTTTTTTTATATATCAACATCTATGTTGATAACGTAACAGACTATGCCTATGTAGATTGTCGCTCACATGATTCCTAAAAATATAACTTTCTCTTTATATCGATTGTTCTTTCGATTGTTAGTGTAATTATTCTTACTACACGAATTTAGTTCGTGTGAAGAAAGGTAAAACTAACTCGAACTAAACGGAATGAAAATTAACGAAACTGTTCGAAAATTAACATAAATCAAGCACTCATGAATCATCTTAAAACAAAATCAGTGGACCTTGTTCAACCAAAATTAAATGGATACAAAAAAAACAGTAAATGTAACCCTTGTTAACTAATTGTATAGTAAAAACAAAAAAGTAAACAACAAAGGCTTTGAAGATTTTAAGTTGGAGAACAAACTTATAAACGCCAAACAAAATGTTGGTAAAACTCAATATAGGGTTTCCTCTGGAACAGGTCCAAACTAACGAACGTAATCCTGGATACTCTGTAGCTCGGTTTGTTTCTGTGTGAAGAAATGCCTTTCAATAAGTAACGTGGAGGATCAAATTCGTGCTTTCATTCATTTTGCTTTCACAAACATTTACTTTAGTATCTGATACAATAATGTTATTTTTGAGATAAAAGTTACATATTTAAAACGATATCTTAAGAAAGAGAAAAAAGAAAATACATAGACCCTACTTTAATTATTTCACTACTGCGTGTATATCTTGACCAAAAATACAAAGTCAAAAAATAGTCTAGTTTACAGAGTAAACTGTATCCTGAAATTCATATTTGTTTTTAGTGCATAGTTTATACTGAATAAAACAAATTGTGTTGTCAACGCTTTTGTAGTAGGATAAGACAAAATATAAAGTCTATGTATTTTCTGGGTATTTTTTGTGTTCTCTTTCATAAGATACCTTTTTGAATTGGCTGTCAATTTTACCTCATCTTTTTTATAAAGTTCATAAAATATCAAGGATACATTCAAACGTTTGCAAATATAAACAATATGATAGTTAAATGGTTCTTATAATTATCAAATACTTCATACACTTCTTACATAATAAATAACTAAGGAATTTAATATCTGCATTTATGTTCGGAAAGTCACATCACACTCAGTTCCTAAATGGTTCAAAGATATATAGAGAATTAAATTTTGTTAATTTTAAAATGGGAAATGAAACCCAGGCCCCATTGCGAAGCAGACCATAGCTACACACACAACCACAAATTTTGCAAATCCACAAAAACGGCATTTTTTCAACACACTAGAGCAATTAGAAATTTAGAAAATAATACTAGATTACAAAACGTAGAGCCTAATCAAACATAAATGTAAGCAAAGAAAAACCTTTGTACAATTTTAATATTAAGATAAAAAATTGAATGGTTTTGAGGAATTAACACTTAAGTACTGGCACGGGGTGCATTTTGACCCCCAGGGCGGTACATTTCATTCTGGTAGCTCACATGAGTTGTCAGCAGTACTGGCCGCCCTAGTAGCTTCATGTCTCATCCCTCCACCCCTTCCAGACCAGTCCGTTGTCCTTGAAACTTGCTCTGTGGTGGCATCACGGACCCCGCGCCAGTAGTCACGTTTTGTGGGCGGTTTTATTTTAACATACGTTTAATTATGATTGTGGAGTGGCGTTTTGTTTATTTGTTGTTTTTAATTAGTTCTAAATATCTTAGATCCCCAAGATGACTCTCAGTAAGAAACCTGATGAACTTTAGAAACCAATGCTTGTTACAAAAAGTACAGGGACCATTATGTTTATACCAAATATTATTAGATCATTATGTTTATGTTTTACGATGTGTTTTTATTGTTATATTTTATTTTAGTTCTCTTTGTACTTTTGTATAATTTTGTATAACATACTTTTCGTTTTGTGTAAAATAAAAAATGTAAAAAAGCGTGTGTTTTGCTTCATTACCGAAAATTCGATATTTTAGTGAAATTATAGTTGTGTAACTTTAGGCGCAAAAAATAAGCAACATATTGTCCAAATACCAATGGTATTATTTTTTTTCTATAGTTTTATAGCTTATTAACAAGAATACAAGGTTAAACAGATTTAAATTGCAACGAAAATTTGTTTTCATGCAAATTGAAAAACCCTTACATTTTTAACGCAAATTTTCAAAGATAAAAAGAAATTAAACCAAATAATCAAATTTGTATACAACTGCTTAAACATGATGTATAACAGTTAGAAACATTCTAAGATTTAAGGAAACCAAGGCAATTGTGACAAAATTTGTGTCAGAATAAAAAACAATGTTTGAATATGGGGGTAATTTTAACCCCCGAGCCAGTACTTAAGGGTTAATAGGCTTCGAAGATACTCTATTCCAAAATAATTCACAGTTCTCTTGCAACATGCTGGAAAATTTTTGTTACATTTCATATATTGCATAAATATTTGTTATACTAGTTATAGTGAGAATCAGCCAAGTTTGAAAGACATTTTTGTATCTAAAAATGTTTCATGGCATTGCTAGTCACATTGACGCCATGACAAAATTTAGAAAACCAATTCTAAGCCTTTTCTGATTATACAAGGGTTGGAAGATTTCGAACCATGTGCTAGCTTACCGTGAGGAAAGCGTTTCATCTTTCTTTCACTAGCTACACTGGAGGAAGGAAGGCCATGCAATCGTTATAATTTTTTATTAAACCTTAAATGATTTGATTTCAAAATGTATTAACAATGCGAAATTTTGTTGTTATATAGTGGCTATGTAATGTTTATTTTATTTCAGTATTATTTTCAAAATTTAAAACTGTTATAAAAGTAAACCTGTGTGAATTATAATATATGCTAAACAAGCAAATAGGTTCAAGTGATCGCTAGGTATGTTTTAATTTAATTTTTGATATTTTTCGTTACATTCAAATCAGTAAATATACAACACCAGCGTTCATTACCTTACCCTTATCTCAAAACATTCGAAAGGACGTAAACTTTATAATTTTATTATAAGATATTAAAGTTGTAAAATCAATTTTTTTAAACTACTATTTTGACTTGTTTAAATGTTTTAAAATTAAAATTTTTTTATAAATACAAACGAGAATTTCAACGTAATCTGTCTTCAATAGAACGATTTGGATAGACAGATAAATCTGACTAAGCCAAACCTTAAGACAATTGATCCGGTGAGTCTCCGAAAGGTATAAAATAATAAAGGTAGTTAAAGTTTTTTTTTTAATAATTAAAGCGCACACACCCATTTTCAAATTACCGGGGGGTTTAAATGCCCTATTCAAAATACAATGCCCTAATTTCCTGACTGGTCAGCAAATAGTCGAAAACTCTACATTTAGAAACCTGTAATTTGAAGGATACTTTCGTATCACGATATACTAAGAATGGATTTGTTTCGAAAATGGACACATTTATCTTTTTAGAAATAAATGCATACAGATACGAAATAAATATATATATGTATATATATATATATATATATATATTTGTGTGTGTGTGTGTGTATATGTGTGTGTGTGTGTGTGTGTGTGTGTGTGTGTGTGTGTGTGTGTGTGTGTGTGTGTGTGTGTGTGTGTGTGTGTGTGTGTGTGTGTGTGTGTGTGTGTGTGTGTGTGTGTGTGTGTGTGTGTGTGTGTGTGTGTGTGTGTGTGTGTGTGTGTGTGTGTGTGTGTGTGTGTGTGTGTGTGTGTGTGTGTGTGTGTGTGTGTGTGTGTGTGTGTGTGTGTGTGTGTGTGTGTGTGTGTGTGTGTGTGTGTGTGTGTGTGTGTGTGTGTGTGTGTGTGTGAGTGTGTGTGTGTGTGTTTATAAACCGAAGCTACGATAAGGAAAAGTATAAAATAATTTACGCTAATTTTTCTCAAGTTTTACAGTTGGTAAATTTTATTTAAAAATTTAATTTTATTGAAGTGTAAGCTCTTATGATGCAGTTTATGATGTAAGTTTACTTTGGAACTTGACGTCATCATTTATTATTTGTAATGAGGATGCGAAACAATTACCTAATTAACAAGTTGCAGACTGTAAAAACGCTGCTATGTATTACAACACATGCTTGAATAATGTATAACGAAAGTACTAGCTTTGCATTATACGCAATTTGAATATACCCTGTGGTAGAGATTGTTTATACAAATCTCTCTATTATGTCTGTTATTTAACGGAGGCAAGGAAAATAATTATTTTTTTGAAATGTTATCGACTTTTATTTTCTTTTGAAATAAAAAGATACATACATTATTGTACTCAAATATATTATGTTGTTTTAAAACTTTCGCATAAAATTTTCTGTTCTTCTACACTTGTTTATTTTACACTTTCAGACCCGCGCAGTGTCTAATAACTCGTTAAATTAAATTGAGATTGAAATAATTTAGGGATACATAAATACGGTTCTCTTAATGAAGATTTCCACAAACCGTTTACATTGCATCATTGTAACTAATAAAACGCTGGAATTTATGGAGGTAATAAATTTGGGAATCTGTTTTAGAACCATCTGCGCCTTCAACGGCTGAACATGAAATGATCTTATAAAATACATGAACAATTATCAAACTCAATTTGCTTCAACAGTATTTCAGATTAAATCAGACTTCTTCTAAAATAGGTAAAACTGTTACAATTGCAACATCTCCACATGGTCGTAGGTTTGAGTCGTGTGATGCGAATGACTTTATGTTCGCGGCAAAATCTATTTAATTACTTAGTGTTATTCATATTTTTTAAACACAAAATTACTTAAAAGTATTTGGAAGAAGCGAAAGAATGACGTGGAAAACTCGATCATAGTTATATTTAATTGTACTTTCATTGTGTGAAAAATACAAATACACATTTCGCAAGTCAAAATCAACTATCGTTAATAAAACTGACATTTAAAAATAAGTTCAAATACAATGAGGCGTAACTATCATTAAAAACAATGTCTGGATTAATTTATAGATGAAGAGCCTAAACTATAACAGATAGAGAATTGGAATTTTTATACTTTCTCCTTGGTAAAGTTCAATAAGGGAGGATTTTGCAGTTCTTTGTTACAAAAAAAAGGCAAAAACCAACGTAGATTATAAAGGGTAAACGTTAGAGATTTGTATTGTGTTAGTAAATTCGCTTCATATAATTATGGCACACTGAGACAGAACTTTAAAATAATTAATTTTAATTGCCAAAAATTAAATAATTCCAAGAAAGTTATACACCTGGCATAAATTTGTTTCATAGAGTATGATCGTACAAAAAAATATTTTAGTGAATTTTAGTTTTAATGAGTAAAAATCGAAAAATGTTACTTTTAAAATAAATATTCAAAGACACTTTGACATATGTGTGTGGTGTGTGGTGTGCGCGTGTGTGTGTGTGTGTGTGTGTGTGTGTGTGTGTGTGTGTTTATTTAGTTTAATATATATACAAAAGTAGTAATTTAGATTAACAAAAACCTGATACACCTAAATCTCTCAATCTGTACTTTACATTTGTTTGGAAAATGAATAAAAACTACAACTTTCTTTTTAAAAAATGTGTTTTAAAAAAAACCAGATAAATAGTGGTAGGAGCATTTTATTTTGCCTCCCGCAACCAGGGACAAGAAATTTTATCGTGTATGGGTTCTAGATATACTTTCAGCACAATGGAATCGATAATCGATCTCGTCGAGTGGCCTGAAGCGGAAGACCTATTTTCGATTGTTGACATTTCTAATGTATGGTCTTTCGAAACACAATCTCTTAGAGCTTTGATAAGAGATATTACATATTTGAGCTATTAGCTCTATATTCGATATATTTGAGAACGAAGACGATTAAGACTACAAAATAATTTCTGAAGGATGATACAAAAATTTAAAGTAAAATAATATTTTATGTAAATGCATACATTTATAACTACTCGTAGGCTGTCTATTAAGAGTTTAAAAATACTATACGATTTTAATAAACATATCATAATTATAACTCATTTTGGCCATAGGTTTTCAAGATAGCTGGTAGACACTTTTGTTCGCCACAGTTGAGAGACCTTCAGCCTCACTTAGTGACCCTGCTAGCGCGAAACCCCGCATTTTCTCTTTTCTAACTAGAAGGAAAAATTATTTACCTATTACTTGCCTTTGCCTACCACTCACTCTTTCTTACCCCTCGTGACGTATATATCTCTTGTTGACGGAGATCTCTCGTGTTGTAGATCTCCCTTGTAGAGAGTAAGTCTATTTCAGGGACACTGCCCCCCCTATCCTCTTTATATCGTCTACCAAGGGAGTTATATATCCCTTCCTTTCGTGATCGAAACGTCAGTATTCATACTGTCTGTTCGCCTTGAGGATATAATAAAAATATTTTGGTTTCTCCCATATCTTTAACACAATTTTATACAAAGTCAATTAGTCAAATAGTCAAACTAAATGCTTTTAAATACATTACGAACTAATGTAGGAATACTAGGACTATTAGGAAAAATACATGGGCCCCTACATTACTGAGCCAGTTAGTATAATCAGATATCTTCATCACTTCAAAATTATTCTATTATTGGGCTCAACGTTTTATTATGCTAAGGACAGCTAATATCTATGCACATTAAAATAGTATATTTATTGATTTAATTTTTAATGTGAGAATGGATTCTAAATTCTTAATATATAAATATAATGAGTAGCCTATGATTCTGACGTTCCCAAAATTGTAAAATTATTTATCTATTAACATTGGATGGAAAGCCCAGCAGGCAGAGCTTTCTATTTATGTTCTCGGGACGGTACAATCTATAAAATATTAACTGGATCAAACGAAAATAAAAATATAAATATGTTTACAATATTTTCATCTAAACACACGTATAAAGAAGAAAAGAAACCTTTTTTCCAGGAGCTCGTCTATCTGGTTCTTCTTTCAATAAACACTTTATTTTATCTAAAATGTTACTTGACGTCAACACTAGTTCCTCACTGAGATTTAATTAGCGGTTTTATATAAAACTTAAGCGATTTTTCTGTACAATATTTCATCAGTCTGCAGGTGTTCACTGCAGGTAGCACTTTTGGATACGTGCAAAAGTAATAAAGTTTCGAATTATGTTTGCTTCAAAATAAGTTAAACATTTATTTCGAATAATTTTCAGTATAGTAACACACACACACACACACAAATGTATATATATATATATATATATATATATATATATATATATACATGTATATATATATATATATATATATATATATATATATATATTCTTGATAATTTACGTTATCCATTGTTTTTCCGTTGCACTGACTTTATGAAGTTAACTTCAAATATATTTATATATATATATATATATATATATATATATATATATATATATATATATATATATATATATATATATATATACATGTATATATATATATGTATATATATGTATATATGTATATATATATGTATATATATGTATATATATGTATATATATATATATACATATATATATATATATATATATATATATATATATATATATATATATATATATATTAAAATATTTTGTAAACATATCGTACAGATCGAGGAACGATCGTTTTGAAACACGTCAGCAATTAAGCAATTACGTATTAACTTAGTTAAGTAGTTTAAAATTAGTTTAATCAGTGTATTCAAGATGTTTACATCAAGAAACTTCAAACATATTTTGTTAGATAATTATTTTCCTGAAGATGCTGATACTGTTTTATCGCCGAAAAGCTTTGAATAATATTTGTATTAAAAGTATTCTTATTTTTTAAATATTTTTATTTATTATTTTTATTAATTATTATATGTGTGTGTGTGTGTGTGTGTGTGTGTGTGTGTGTATGTGTGTGTGTGTGTGTGTGTGTGTGTGTGTGTGTGTGTGAGTGTGTGTGTGTACTTTTACAATAAAATAATGTAACTATAAGTCTAGTTAAAATTTTCAGCCTTTTTAGTAACAATTTTCCTTTACATGTGGGCTATAACTAGTCCATTTAAAAATATCTATATGTTTTATTACAAACATCAAAAAACAAAGTATCTCTATTTATTGATTAATAAAAGCTTACACACTCTTATAAAAAAGTATCTTGATTTTATATTTGAATTTTCTATTGGCAGCTTGTCGATAAACGTATTTCGAAAATGGCCGATATAAAAAAACTTGTTTAGTCGATAAAATAATAAAAGAATTATATACTCTTTAACATATAATATTTAAACATTTACTTGAAGTAGAACTTACTTTTAGATTAAATTAGGACTGTCATTTCAATAGATGTGTGGTAATATCAATTAAGGCTATAACTCAACTTGAATACGTTCTGAGTTCATAATGAAACACATCTCCCGACACGGTCGACACTTGGATAAAACACAAGCGCAACTGTAGGAAAGTTTTTACATATTATTTTATGGTAAACTGTGTATATTTTTTGCCAATATCACATCTTCCTATTTAATTTAAATATTTTGACCGGAAAATGTGTTTAAATATTTTAATGAGACTATTTTTCTTCAAACAAAACAATAACTGCTTCTACAGGCAAGTTAATATAAGTTAAAGTGTACAGGTGTAAACTAGTAGCTAAAAGAGTCGAACCATATTGAAAAGAAACTTTTAAACCTTCTGGGGAGTTACATCCCAAACTCTCCTGCGTCCCCGAACTGTTCTAAGAAGTCTTTTAAAATACTCGAAACAAAATCTACCGTCAACAAATATTGTTAAGGTAATTGAGTCAAACACTATGTTATTTCTATTTATTTAATTCGTTTGCAATTCCACCTTCAAAATGGTTGATAGAAAATTACAAAAAATAAAAATCTAGTTGTTATAATTCGATATAAAAAGTAGTTATTCTTTTATTTTAAATGCCTTATTGTAAATCAAACCATTATAAAATCTTTATTTACTTTTATATTATTGCAAAGATAAATTTGATAATACTTGAAATAAATGAAAGTCTATATTTCATTTAAAAGCACAATAAAATTATAAACAATACTAAACCTTTTGTTCAGTTTAGGGATTACAGATGATTGTAAAGCCATGCCAATCAAGTTCACCTCTCCCCCCCCCCCCCCCTCTCTCTTTCTCTCTCTCTCTCTCTCTCTCTGTCGCTAATAATCCCCTCCAATTGAAAACTGGATTAACCTAACAGACAGCAGGCCTATACTGTGGCATTTAGGCAAACACAATAGGCGAATTGTTTTTGTTAAACGTTTGCTGGTTCAACGGGCTTAAAGTTTCTACAAATACTTTATTTAATTCATCAAACACGAGCGGCTAGAGTACTCTACGGTGTGTGCTACAGTGTATAGTACGATGCTTTGTCAAGTTAGGACCTAATATTCGACTTGGAATAATGTAACAGGTTAGGTTGTACAAGCTAAGAGTAGATTACTATCACACCGTTATGTTAATATTAAAATTAACATATTACCTGTAGATAGAAAAGCGTAAACCTTAAGCCGTTTATATCTCTCTCACACGTAAAACTATATAACAGAGAACTGTATTACTGTACCCAATTACATTATAGCTACAAAATATGCGGCTCGATTAGATTCGGTTGAAGAACATCTGCCACTTCTTTGCTACTTCAAAATGGAGTGGTTAGTTCACGCTAGGAAAATTTATTTCTTATAAAACCTAAACCTTCTTAACCTAATATTTTATATATATAAATCTGCTGCAGCAAAGGAAAATCAGTGATTCGACAATGGTCAACGACCGAAAGGTGCCTCATCACTCAAGGTAAAATTATTGCACTTAATGGTGGATAAAATTACTCACACAGTAATATATTAACTTCATAAAGTCAGTGCAACGGAAAAACAATGGATAATGTTAAATATCAAGAATATATATATATATATATATATATATATATATATATATATATATATATATATATTGTAATATAACTACCTTACAATGTATAAACATACAGTAGCCTGCTCACTTTTACAAAGATTAAATTACAAGTCTTAAATGTGTGTTTTCTGTGTTCCTTAGTGCTCTCTTCACCACCAGATGTAGAAATAATTTTTTTACAATTTTATAAACTTAGGAGTTGGTTTAGCTTTAAATTTAACTTAACTTTAAATGCCAAACTTTAAATTTATATCCTAAAATTATCAAACGGTAAATTAATAAAATGATATATTTCCATCTTATTATTGTCAACATGTAGAGGTTGAGTAATATAATACATATGAATCAAAACAAGAAAAGCTAATTTATATTTATGAGGTAAATAAAAGATATAAATTGTTAAACAACAACAAAAAAGTATAAAAAGCGTTTAACTTTTATGTTAATTTGAAAATTTACTCAGTCATTATTTTAGGAGAATTCAAAGTGGAAAAACTTACAATAAGAAACAATTGCAAAGTAATAAAAACACTGATTCTGGAACTCAAAGCAACCTGAAAACACTCCTTCGTATCAGCTTGCATTGAAATGTTATGCATTGTGCTTGAATTTTTTCAATTAATGACAGTATATATTTTACAGTATATATAATTTCAACTCCAAAGAAAACCATTAAACATTTTACCGTCACTTGAGATGTTTAAAAATTATAAGTAGTGATAACTTTAAAATGCGAAATGGTTACTCGCCCTTATCAAAATAAGTGAACATTCTAGGTAAGCTTATTCAACCATTGAATATGAGATTATTCCAAAGTTTATATCAAAGTTATACAATAAAAACAACATTATTTGGGGCATAAATTATTTCTCTTCACATCGGTTTCAAACTGAATCATTGTGTTTTCCAATTAGCAAATACTTTGACCATGTGTTTATATGAAACGTTTGTCGTTGTATTTACAATACAGGCTCTCCATAATCATCTCACCCTGCCTTTTTTTCTCTCTTATTCAGGTTTACATTTTTTTATTGTTTGAAGACTGAGAGACAAGTGCGAAAGTATTGTCTTGTTTTAGAGACAAGTGCGAAAAACATTAAAACTACTAATTCGAGTAATAAAAATAATAAAAAATCTGCACCTGTGAAAGTGGGTGCAAAATCACAAGCGACCCAAAAGAGGACCATTTCAAACTCCTCTTCTGAGTCAAAACACTCTTCAGATTCCACCACTACAATAGTGGTGATGGAATCTGATGACTCTCTGCCTGGAACGTCCAACATTCCAGGCCAGCGAATTTGCAATGACAGCAGTGAGAGCCAGGTGAATCCATTTCACTAAAATACGATGTCCACACCTAAACAATCCGTGATTCAGTGGAACATTAACGGTGTTAAAAGTCAAAATTAATTGTAAGGGATGTGTACCCTATGTACATTTGTATTCAGGAGACATATCTCCATGAATCGCACAATCTCTATCTAAGGGAGTATTCAGTTTACAGATCGGACTTCGTTACAGAAAATCGAGCTAGAGGTGGCGTAGCCATTCTAGCCCGTGACTGTGTCGACGCCGTTTCTCTGAACTTAATAACTCCCTTACAAGCAGTAGCAATTCAAACAGCTGTTCCATACAAAGTCACTCTCTGTTGTGTCTACCTCCCACCAAGTGACAACCTGCAACAGAAATATCTTGTAGACCTTATAAATCAGTTACCGACTCCGTTTTTATTAGTGGGCGATTTCAATGCCCACCATGTTTCATGGGGTTCCCCAGAATGCAACCTGCGAGGTAATCTGATCGAAAGCATCAGATCGGAACTGGATTTATACCTGCTAAATGACGGTTCTCCGACACATTTAGCAGCGTCAACAGGTGGATGGACAGCTGTAGACTTGTCATTATGCAGTCCTGTCTTGGCTACAAGGCTAAAATGGTTAGCATTGCCTGATCTTTACAGTAGCGACCACATTCCTATTGAGATCTCTTTGTGTGACTCATCACCCTGTTGTGTTCGACATCCCCGTTGGATCCTGAAAAAAGCTAACTGGGAACAATTTTCACAAGATCTAGAATCACTGGACGTGGATTACTTGGCTCCCATTGATGACATTGTCAATTCATTTACAAAAACCGTTTTGCATGCCGCCGGAAAGGCAATTCCGAAAACCTCATCCAAACCACGACGACCACCTGTTCCGTGGTGGAATGATGAGTGCACTGTGATCCTTCGTCAACGGAGAAAAGCTTTGAACCAGTTCAACAGACATCCAACGAGTGAAAACCTGGAAAAATATAAAATCTTCCGTGCGAAAGCACGGAGAATATTTAGGCAAAGTAAACGAGAATCATGGTCGCAGTACATTGGCTCAATTACAAGAACTACAGCTCCATCCACAGTATGGAAGAAATTACGATCAGTCTGTGGCATTTCAGTTCTGATGCCATTAATTTCATTAAGGCATTCGGATGGTGTTTTGACCACGGACTCTGAGGAAATTGCCAATGTGCTAGCATTATCGTTTTCAAAACATTCTTCATCTTCTGCATACAAGGACGCTTTCCAGGTGTTCAAACGTAAACAGGAAGCCTTACCTTTCACCGTTGGATTGTCTGGAGCTTCTTGTTTGAATATCCATTTCTCTATCGACGAACTAGAGTCAGGTCTCTCGTCAACGAAGGATTCAGCTCCAGGCCCGGATGATATTGTATACTCCATGATTAAAAATCTACAACCGTCGGCAAAAGTAGTGCCCCTTCGGATATACAACCGTATATTCGAGGAGCACGGTTTTCCGATGCATGGTTAGAAGCGACAATAATTCCTCTTCTAAAACAAGGAAAGGACAAAACTAATCCCAGTAGTTACAGACCCATCTCTCTGACCAGCTGCTTATGCAAACTACTGGAGAAGATGGTCAACCGTCGCTTGTCTGGTATCTAGAAACAAACAAACTTCTTTCTAACGTTCAGTGTGATTCCAGACAAGGACGTTCATCATTTGACCAATTGGTTTTGTTGGAGTCAGCTATACAGAATGCCTTCATCTTACGACAAACACTGGTAGCTGTTTTCTTTGACCTTGAGAAGGCATATGACATGGCATGGAGAAGAGGAATTTTGAACGTATTGAAATCATGGGGTATACAAGGTAACATTCTTGCTTTTATACAAAATTATTTGAATAACAGGACTTTCCGTGTACGTCTAGGAGGCATATATTCTGATCGTTGCGAACTAGAGAATGGTGTACCACAGGGTGGCGTTTTGAGTGTGACGCTGTTTGCTGTTGCCATTAACAGCGTCACTTCAAACGTACAGTCACCGGTCCACTGTTCCCTGTTTGTAGACGATTTTTGTATATATATATGGCTGCTAGAAGTATGGCAACAGCGGAAAGATCCTTACAATTAGTAATTAATAAATTGCAAGAATGGACCAAATCTACGGGCTTCAAGTTTTCGGCTTCGAAGACCCAGTGTATAGCATTTAGTCGTCGCAGGCAACATCAGGAACCTATTCTTTATCTTGATGGTACGCGGCTTCAAACCGCGGATAATGTGAGATTTTTGGGTCTCTTATTGGATAAAAGACTTTCATGGAATCCGCATGTGCGTGATTTGAGGACCCGGTGCAGCAAGATATTGGATATGTTGAGAGTTCTAAGTGGTACAAATTGGGGAGAAGACAGAACCTGTATGCTCCGTTTCTATCGCGCCGTTGTAAGATCGCGCATAGATTACGGCTGGATAGCCTATTCATCTGCTCGACCTACGGTTCTGAAACTCCTGGATTCAATACATCACGCTGGCCTTAGACTTTCTACTGGTGCTTTTAGATCAAGCCCAATCTCCAGCCTTCTAGTTGAAGCTAGAGAACCATCTCTCTCAATGCGACGTCAAATGCTAAAAATATCATATTACACTGGTCTTCGAAGTAAACCTAAACATCCGGCATTCAAAACAGTTTTTGATAACTATCTCGAGGATCGTTACAACGTGCGTCAACGTTCAACTGCTCCTTTCGGAATAAGAACGTTGCGCATTTTTAGCAATCTAAATTTAGAACATCCACCTATATTCGAACGAACATCATGCTACATCCCTCCATGGACAATACAAAAGCCAAAATGTGACTTCTCATTGTCCATGTACCTAAAACATAATACTCTTGACGTTATTTATCGTCAGGAGTTTTTGCAGATTCAACAAACTCACCAACATACTGTGACTATATTCACAGACGGTTCAAAATTGGACAATAGGATAGGTTGTGCATTTTATATGGAAGGACAAACTTTCAATTACGGATTGCCCTCAGCCTGTAGCGTTTTTACGGCAGAACTTTATGCAATTTTCCAAGCCTTAAGATCAATTCCGTCTGCAAAATCTAAATATCTTGTGTGTTGTGATTCCAAAAGTGCTCTCCAGGCTATTCAGGAAATGTACACTAAGAACCCTTTAGTTGGAGACATCTTGTGCTCTATACACAGGCTCCAATTACGAGGTGTCGAGGTGTCATTTCTCTGGGTGCCTAGTCACTGTGGAATATTTGGAAACACTAAAGCAGATGAAGGTGCAAAATTAGCTACAGGTATGTTGCCATCGACACAACGTGTGATGGCATCAGATTTTGTATGCAAAGTTAAAACTTCGCTATTCTCTGTTTGGAATGAAGAATGGCAAAATGTAAATAGAAACAAGCTGACGGACATCAAAAATACGGTCCGACCATGGAGGACATCTGTTCGTTCGAATCGTAGGGAGGAAGTGGTGGTTACTCCCCTTCGCATCGGCCACTCTTTGTTAACGCATGGATGGTTGATGCGACATGAGGATCCACCACTATGTTCGTTTTGTAGAAATAATATTACAATCAAGCATATCCTGCTTGATTGTGATAAGTTGGAAAATTTGTATATACGTTACGATCTTCGAGGTAGTTTAAAGGTGGTTTTAAGGGACGATGTCACGGCTATCGACCGTGTCCTCGCTTTCTTATGCCACCTTAATATATTTAATAACATTTAAATTTTGTATAATTTTAGGTTCTTTAGTTTTAGATTATTACAATTAGTTTTAAACATTTGTTTTATTTTATTTGTTTTATTTTGATTAGTTTTATTTATGTAGTATTATATTAAAAACTCAACTTTAGTTAGGCGATGATAACCTCAATAGGTTTTTCGCCTGGAAAAAAAAATGTTTGAAGGCTGACGCACATCGTCGTCGGAGGATTCGTAAAGAAAAGAAATTATTTATTAAAATGAACAAAATAGAATTTAGAATATCACCCTTTTTTATAATGAACTATGACAAATAATCCTCCTTTGGCGTATATAAAATTTAATATAATAATTATAATAGTAAACAAATTATTCAGACTACCTGTTACGAGGCGTCCTGGAGTTACCTCCAGGTGCTTACTGGCTCGCTCGGTAAGATGGCATGCCCAGGAATGTGCTCCCTCGGTCACCAGAAACGTGGGAAGGACCTGTTAGCTTGGACTCTCGGTATCGGATTCTACTAGATGACTCTTCTATTTTATAACAAAACTACACCGAAAAAACCAAGCTTTGCCCGTACAGCTGTATTACAACTGGTCAGCTGTCGGTCTCTCGTGGCAACGATCGGAACTGTTTACTAGTTTGGCGGTAATATAAAATAAAATAGCGTTACATTATACATATATCAAGTGACAGCGACTCTGACAATAGCGACCAAACTTAAGAAATTAAACCAAAAATAGAAATAGCTAAGCAAGCGTTTACTAAAATAAAAATGTTCCTATGTGGCCGAGATGTTGATTTGGATTTGAATGAGCATTTTCTCACCGCTATTACTGTGTGTAAGCTTGTACTTTAAATCTAAAAAACATCAAAACCATTGAAGCTTTTGAGATGTTGTGTTAGTGAAGAATGTGAAAGATAGCGTGGATAGAAAGAGTATCAAATGAAGAAAAAATTGCCGTATCGGCAAAAATGAAGAAACGACGAGAATGAATAACGGTTATAGAAAGACGAGAAATGAAATACAATGTATTTAGAGTTATACAATGAGGAGAGAAAAATACTCTTTGCTATGACTCATAGAAAGATCAAAAGAATGAAAAGTATTGAACGTAGAAGAGTTTACTAGTTGAAGAAACTCAGAGAGTGGTGCTGCTGTAGTTCAGCAGAGCTGCTTAGAGCCAAAGTAATAATGTAACAATAGCTATGATGATTTCCAACCCTCGATACTAGATGGAACCAGAGAAAGGCAATACCAGTTATTATTGTACGAGTACATAATATTAAAATTCAATAACAGAAAAATTATTTACCAAATTATAGAAAACAACAGCATAAAATAAAACCATTAATAAATTAAAATTAAAACAAACACAGACTATAAAACAAGCAACGTAGACAGAAATACTAAGGAAACAAACCCATATTTACACACTTCAACAACGTGAAGTATATCGCAAATCCGCTTAAATATTCATAAATCAAACCTGCAATAAAACCAATAATACACTCTGCAATCAAATAAATAATTCAATTCATAATCACGACCACCACAATCGAACGGAATATACAAAATTAAATGCAAAGACTGTAATAAATACTACGTAAGGCAAAGAAAAAGGAAATTAGCAGACGTATATAAAGAATACTTGTAAACAGACATCAAACCTGATATTTATAAACAAAATCTTTCCAACCACGCAATCTAACAACAAAGATTTCCTTACCACCACGTCTTTTATTAGTAAAGAGAAAATACATGTAAACATAAAATATGAATCTCTTAATAAGAGTACTTACACAAATAGCTCTCCAGACATGACACACTTTTTAATTTGGTAACCAGTATGTAAAAAGACACGCATTATAAACCAGACATTGTCATAAATATAACATCAAAGGACAAGCGCCGCTCCAGGATACAACAATGTACAGAAGGGATGAACTTCACAATGTACTTCATTGACTAAGTCACATTGCAAACTCTGAAGATGTAAGGACAGTCTCTTTCAAACATAATGCTCCACAAAATCATTTTTTCATAACTATTCAATTAAATATCTAAACATATTTATTAAAATAATTAGAATATCTTTTTATTTAGAATGATATTTAATATTTACTTTGAGAATAATTTGTATTTAATAAAACTCGCTTCATTTCTTACTTTTTCCAAACACACTAAATAATCGCAAATATTTCTGAGATGTTTCATTGTCTTACTATATTTGCGTAATTGGTTACATAGTAATTGGTTACATAGTCACCTTTAATCGTGGAAAAGTATTGCTTATTTAACTCATTTATAAATATATATATATATATATATATATATATATATATATATGTGTGTGTGGGGGGGTTATAATAAATATAATGTATGTATTTTCATAAACTATAAGTAAATACAAGAGAAGAGTGTTATAAAGTTATATATATATATATATATTTCATTTCTTTTCCTGTAGTTTAATCCAAACAAATTCTCAAATTTTATTTCTGCAAAGCTAATTTTAATTTTCTAATGCTATAGATGTTTTACTAACATCAGTACGTTACTGTATTTCCAACCGAAGCTGTTATGTAATTTTAAATTTGCTCTTTGTCCAGCAGTTTTAAATTTATAAATTTAACAAAATTAACATTTTTTTGGAACTGGACACTCCATGATACTTATTAACACACGATTGTTTGGAATGTATCCAAAGACTAAATCTATGGTACTCCGTAAATGATGACGTTATAAAGTTTCTGGGAAGGTAATGCTATAATGTTACACAAGTAATGGTATCATTTTACTACACAAGTGATAATGTTGTAATGTTCCCCAAACGATACTAATATAACGTTCCACAAATGATATTGGTATAGTGGTCCACAAGTAGCAATGTTATAACGTAACGGAAATTTTACTACACTCTTGATAATGTTATAATGTTCCACAAACGAGTGTCTTATAACATTCCAATAATGATAATGTTATAATTTTCCGCGAGTGATAATGCTATAACAATACACTAGTAATGGTGTCAATTTATTACGTACGTGATAGCGTTAAAATGTTCCACAAATGATATTGGTATAATAGTCCACAAGTAGCAATTTTATAACGTAACCGAAGTAGTGATGTCATTTTATTACACTCTTGATATTGTTATAATGTTCTACAAACGAGAGTCTTATATCATTCCACAAATGATAATGTTATAATGTTCCGCGAGTGATAATTTTATAACAATAGCCAAGTAATGGTGTCATTTTATTACGTACGTGATAGCGTTATAATGATCCACAAATGTTAATATAATTTCGAAGAAGATAATGTTATAATGTAACATAAGTAATGATAGTTTATTACACCCGTGTCAATGTTATAATGTTCCGTAAGCTATAGTGCTATGACGTTCCACAATTGATACTGTTAAAATATTCCAAAGAAGATATTTCTATAACGTGACACAAGTAATGATGGTATAAAGTTCTACATTCGAGATTGTTAGGCAAGTGATAATGTTATAATGTCTTTTATCTTATGTTGTAGTGCTACATATGTGATAATGTTAAAATGTCCTTGAAGTTATAATGTTTCACAGGCGATAGTGCAGAGGTTTGGGGTGGATTCTGTACTCCGACTCTTAAAGTGGAGTCGAGGTAGCTACCAATAATCTAATTTCTTTCAGTAATGAAATAGATGTGCTGTAGCCCACGAACGTTGTAGCACTCCTAGACCGGGTTAAGAGTTTTACAAAACCTTAATAAAACCAATTTATCACCTTCATTGGTATTGACAAAAATTTAATAATTTATATATTTATTCACCTTTAATCTTCAAATCACAAGATGATAACAAGGCCACAAAAAACATTTTTTAACTTTTCCGCCTAAAAGCTTAGATTATTTTAACAATCATCAAATATTATTATATTTACTAATATAAATCTATATAAATATTATATAGATATTACAATGTCTGCTATCCCTGCAATCTCTGATATTAGAGTTATTATCTCAACAAATATGCATTTCCTTTAATCTCATCAATTTACAGACTACATTTAAATAAAGTGCAATAAAGAACCCTTCACATTTCGTCTTGACGAAAAGTGAACATCTGGCAAATGTAAGTGAAATATTGCTAATCTTCCAAAACTAAATTCAAACTTCATTTGCATTTAAATTAATAAATTACCAACGATTTATTCTTTTCTTACTTTTTAACGCACAGCCCTATTATGATGAATGCTTTATCAGGGTGTATACATTATTTAAATCGGATGTTTTTTTACTTTTTTACGTTAATATCTGGCGCAGATGTTCAAGAATTTTAAATTACCTCCAAAATAACTTAATTTAGAATACACCAGCTAATCCTCACCAATTTGTTATTTTTAACTCACTTTTTTTACAGATTTCACTGTTCAACAAAGATGTTAAATTGCCTACAAAGCGCCGTGTTTGTCTACTGTAGGCTGCAGGGCGTGTATATATGATATACCACGGCCACATTGTTTGTACCAGAAATAATCATTTTCTGATTATAAATATTTACAGAAAATGCATTTAAAATACGCATAATAAATAATATATATATATATATATATATATATATATATATATATTTATTTATTTAAATATATATCTATTCAAATTGAAATTAATACAGTTCATAAATTACAGTTTTACACTTCATGTTCTATTGGAATATATTTTATTACTTATTACTAATTAATTAAATTACTCAAATAAACAATTTCGGCTACTATAATTTTCTATAATACACTATAATTACACTATAATTACACTTATAATTACACTATAATTTCGGCTACTATAATAACTAAGTTATTAAATATAATACTAATAAACTTTAATTTTCATGAATATTATAGTGTGTTTTTGAAAGCCAAGCACATTCTTTTATGTTTTTAAACGTTTTTATGTGTATCATAATTTGATCATCTTCAAGATTTAAAATGGAAACATAAAGCCGACGTCATATAGAGCTTCGTTATCATCTGCTCCCCACGACCAACATTGCTCCTCAAGTGGATGACTCTGAGGTACGAAACCTCTGATGTTTGTTCCATCCATGCGTTGCTTGCGGTGATTCATTTGAAATAGCTGAGTGTTGATTTTTATCTTTTGGGCTGTGTATTGTTTGTCTTTTACTATTTCAATGTTCTTGGATTTACTAAATTTGCATCCGTTTCTAAACCTCTACGCCAACTGGGCTTCGAGGGTTGAGGAGATGATAAAAAACAATAAGTCTGATGCAAGACGCTCTTCCAATATGAGTATAATTTAATGTTAATTTGTTTATACTAATTACAGACGGAAACAAACTAACCTATTTGCCAAACTACTCCTAAAAATAGACAGTTCTATATTTGTTTTCAATTTAAAACCAAAATCTTATCCGTATTAAAACTATTAAAATTTCAACCAAATAATTCAGTAGAGTTTCAACTTCTTTTAAACATCTATCTTATTTAGCTCTTATTGAGCTGTTCCCGAATATTAAATTTCGTCAAAGGCTGCACGTATAAGTAACGTCAAATAATTCTTAACAACTCATAAATAGGTTGTAACATAGACACACACACCAAAATATAGATTTATATATCTATAAATAAATAAATAAATATATATATATATATATATATATATATATATATATACATATATATATATATATATATATATATATATATATATATATATATATATTGAGAGAGGGGGGAGGGAGAAAGAACAAATGTAGAGAGCATTTTGTAAGTAACATGCCGACGCTATGTAGCAAACCGAGGTGAATGAGAATGAGAAGTAAGTGCCTTTCACGAAATGAGATATACCTAATTATTACTTCTAAAAAAAACAGGTTAATAATGCTTCTAAGCAGGTATAATAATAAGGTAAAAACAGGCATAAGTGTATCAGAATAGACAACGAAAACAAGAGGTAAACTAACAATATAATAATAAAAAGAGTAAAGCAGTAGGAAAAGACTGAAACAAATCATAAACCATAGCAAAAAATGAGGAAGCAAATGGGCTTAGTAACTATCATGAGAGGGTTTCAATGTCGGCAACCAATTCGAAAACTTTTACCAATAGAAAAAAGGCGGTTTTATCCTGGACATAAAAAGTAACGGAATAGACTTGTGTGCGTGGATAACTAGAGTGTCTTGAAAAGGAACTTCAAGTGAAACACTTTCATTAAACGTCTGAAGCATTTTTGAAAAGAAGAGAAATGATGAGTAAAAAGATAGATATTGGCCTAGTGAGTAAAAGTAAAGCCTGCAAAAACAGCGTAAACAGTGCATTTTCTAACCAGTGAATGGTTTCGCTTAGCGGAAACATAACATTTTTATAAAGTATAATGTTTAAATAAACCGTTGGAAGAAGCCTGTTTTTCGCATCTTGTTATATTGGTACAGCACAGGGATTCAACTTTTATAGGGTAGCGGATGAACACCTCCCTTAGCTTCAGATGAGAGGAGGTATACTTCGAATACGTCACCCAGCTTACACGATACCATAATTAGCCTTCCTAAAACCAAGGTGCCACTATCCCATTTTCCTAATCCTCCTAATCCTAATTTAATTTACTCTTCTTTATTCCTCTTCTTTCTTACTTGGGAGATTTATTATACCGATAGAGGGTAGATCTACATCAGGTACGAGACCGTGTACTCATCACCTCATCACCTCTCCCCTACATCCTCTATCAGGCAGTTGTATCTCCCTATGTTAAGCCCATCACATTAATAATCCCTTAAATGTAATAATTTGCATATAAGCATATAAGCTCTTCTTCATAAGGGTCAATAATGATACTGTCCGATCACCTGTAAACTTTGAAAAATCAAAAATTATCAAGTTTGTCTTGTTTCTATACGTTACTAGCCCCCTGTGGTGGCTTCACCCGCACTCTAGACAAATACAGTATATACATATTTGTATGAGCACCACGCCA
>JBAIZL010000002.1:273045654-273210654 GCA_036971475.1 Prosapia bicincta | reverse complement strand
ACTATTAAATTATATAATATTTGATAAAGCTAATATATTTATTTATCTCATCTGAGTACAACTTAGTAAAGAAAACATCGAGTAAAGTAAATGTAAAGTTTGCTGTCTAAACATTCGATTTCACAATCATTACCGGTTAAAAATAATTATTAGAAATTCATTGTTGATTTTAGAAAAGTAAACATGCGTTCCATACTGACGCAGTTTAATTTCAGGATTTCCTTGGGTTAGTCGCGATAATTCTAGGTATACGCGAGTACACTTTGTCGCTAATTAATGTTAAGTCGTCGGGTGACGTAAGGTAGCGCTAGGCGGGGGCATGGAGTATATAGTCAGCGGAGCGGGCCGGTGTAATAGTGTACTTCCAGTATGAATCCTGTCGTCCTGGTGTTGCTGGTAGGCGCCGTCGCGGTGCTGGGGGCAGAGTATACCGACAAGTACGACCACATCGACGTCGACAAGATCTTGAACAATGACCGTATCCTGACGCAGTACATCAAGTGCCTCATGGCGGAAGGCCCTTGCACCAACGAAGGAAGAGAGCTCAAACGTAAGTTAATGCACTTACAATATTTTTACAAGTGCTTCAATATCAACTTATCTATGCTTGAAAACTGTCGCGATTTTACAAATATTATTATATTTTTAAAATATAAACTTTTAAATATTAAAAAAATTTTAATACGTCTGTTATATATTTCAATATTTATTTATATATTTTATATGCAACCTTTAATTAAAGTTATTAAAATTCTTATTCCAAATTTGTCCAAGTCTAACTTCGAACACAAGTAAAAACATGACAAAATTTTCACGCTCTCTACTTCATCAAAATATTTTAAATAAAAGAATTCTGAAAGAATTTTATAACCTTGCTACTTTATACCCAGCTACTTGAACAAAAATATATTTTGAATAAACTGAAGAGAACATAAAAGGTAAAAAAATAGAGTAAGACAAACAAAATACAAGATTATATTGATTCTTACTAAGAAAAATATATATAAAAATAGATAAAACACGATTTTTATTGTAAAAAGTAATAATATCTTATTTCATACCTGTGACGTCTAGCTTCTAAAACAAGCAAAAATGTGAAGAGGTTTGGACCTCTTGCATCAATATATTTTAAATATAAAAATTTTAAATTTTGTATTTGTATACTTTAACAGTAAAATGTTTTTCTAATAAACTTTGACACAAGTACATAATATAAAAAATAACATTATATGTGAAAACCAAGAGCAGGATAAAAACAACACATTTTGTTTTAATAAGCTTGCATAAAAATCCAGAAAAACAGTTGAAACAAAACTTTGAAGAATAGATAAAATGAAACTTCTCCAAGACCAAATAATACTAAAATACTCTATAGCAAGAGTTTTAGTAAAATAAAAAACATAAAAAGTATTGAAATGTTAAAAAAAAACAATATTGCGGTATAAAGAAAAACTAGGCGTACACTTTAGAATAAATTATGATATTTTTCAGTATAGAAAACTGTTTATATTTGTGCGTATTTAAACTATATTATAAAAATAATCTCTATATTTTTCCGTTTTAAAAATTAATATTAAAAACTAAAATCAATCAATGTAAAATTCGCGTTTCGTTCTCAAAGATGCAATTATTACGTTTCAGACCCTTCAGTATTGAAAACCTCTAAAGCTAGTAAAAATTAGACCAAGACAAACACAAGATTTTAAAAAAACTTGTATTAAATTGATATAGATGAAAAACGTTGTAACAAACGTTAAAATGCACTAAAATAAAACACATTTAATACAGTATAATAAATAGTACAGTAACTAAATAAAAAAAAATCTAACAGGTTACATTTCCTTCTATTAGTAATAAAAAGAGTCGAATTTTGGTAAAACAAACAATATAGTAATTGGGTGAAAAACAAACGAACAAAAAGGAGTATATGATGTTCCGTACGATATAAATATATTGTGATGTTATTTCTAAAAAAATATATTAAATCATTCTTGAACTAATCGATTATTTCTAAGTAAATATATTTTTTTTATCAAATAACGTTAAAAACTAATTTCAATAAAATTTAAACAAACGATTCTTACACATAGTGAGAATGTACACATGTACATCCTTAAAGTATAACAGTTATAAGAATATATATTCATCTCTCTATTTTGCTCTCTTGGAAACTTTTAGATTGTCGATTTATTGGAAACATTTCAGTTTAAGAATACCTTTTTATACAGGTTTTTATTATTTTATAATTTAGATATTTATAAATAAAATTTCGAAAATAATCATTGTTGCCGCTTTATTAACAGAGTGTTTTGGAGTCGTTTTTATTTTCAAAACAATTTTAAAATTCTATGTTTCTTTGATCAAATATTTCGCAAAGTATTAACAGGATAAAATAACAGTGTCTAAATTAATTTTTACTTTTATTGTATTGTTATAGACTTTCTATTTGTCTTTTTAATCTTAGTTATGTTGTTATAGTTAAATAAACAATATGATATAATAGTAATATATCTAATATATAATTAAATAACCAACTACAAAACAATTATTAATACATCATCATAGATAACATGTCACAATAAATGTTATTAATACCTTACCACAAATACACTGTTTTATTTGTTTATTTATTTTGTAGTTTTAAGCCCATTTCTATTATCACCTACGAAATATCGAAATAGATTGGATTAAGGTAGAGATATTATCCCTTCTTTTAGAGAATATAGTAGAGAACATGGCGTCATGTGTGCAGGATCTCATAGCTCAAGACATCTCTCTTTGGGGGATAGAGAGGTGTCTACCGTTACAGCCCTTTATATGTAGAAGTATAAGGGAGGAGAGTTAGGTCTGATTAGGCAGGACTAAAGGAAATATTTGAAGACTCCCTGGTAATAGAGTTAGGGTATTGTGTGGTCAGGGTCGCTTTCCTAAAATGCACCTGTTCAGGTGGAAGAGGGTATCTACCCGCCTCCCAAAGATACATAGCTACTCAACTACCCGAATCAACTAGTTGGTTTATATCTTAAGGCATTGAACACTTCATTGAGCCCATCGCGTCAGCTGAAAATTTTCAGTACCTTTTTGGTTTTACTTAGATTATAAAAATATTTACTATTTATAAAAATAATTAGATATAATTTTTTTATTGATTGATTACCCAACAATGCCAGAATATGTAACTTCAACAAAACTGTTCTACTTAGTGATGAAGACGCCTCTTATAAATAGGTAAAAGTAAATGTTAATACAGAAAAGAGATACAATCTATAAATCAAAAGAAAATACTAAATATGGTTCACAAAAAACACTCAAGTGTCGAACTATCATGTGACGTCATTAATTACGTCCATCAAATACAAATTTTTATTTAAAATAATAATAGATTATCATTTCCATCATATCAGACTGTAAAAAGTATGACGAAAGTCGAAGAAAGGTCGAATACTTTCTTATGTATGCTCATAAAAGACGAAAGTGTTGGCTTAACGCGGTAAATATCTGTCTGATGAAATTTCTATGCTGGTTCGAAAAGGACGAAACACCATCAGCAACTTGTGGAAACTAACTGGTACGGCCTGGAAAGGGAGAATTATTTTAAAGCGCCAAAATACAGATGAGTGGGTTTAATATCAGAATTTTTATATCTATTTTATAAACGAAACTTAGAGGTCTTTTTACAAACTTAGATAATCCTGTATATGTACTTTAATGAGGAAATTCTCAAGTTCGAACATTTGGGGGGGGGGATCACTTCGAGCCAGAGAAAAATAAGAAAGACAGAAGGGAAGACAGTGCACAGCTCTAGAAAGAAAGAAAACATTCATCGGAATAGAATAAAGATTTACTTTTCCGACAAAAATCTCCAATATATACTAAACTATCTAAATGACGAGGGACTTAGTTTATAATAAGTAAAAATAGAATGCTGTGGTATAGGCATATGCTGTAGATTTATGAATTTCATGTTACAGTTTTACAGCTCGCAAGCTATAGTTCTGAGAATTAAATGATACAGTTCTATGAATATCATTCTGCAGTATATGCTCCAGTGTTTCAGATTTCTTGCTAAAGCAGATGTACTGTATTGTTATGAACATCATAACGTTGTTAGTATTTTTAATAATTTTACTGTTCGATAATTTGTTCAAATTAGTTTTTACGGTTTTATTGGCATTATTTATGATAAATTTGATTTAAAATTTTAATCCAGAATAAATTTTATAATTTCTTTATATTTTTATTTAGAAAAATGAATTTAATCGAATACCCTAATGTTTCTATTTTGCTTACTAAATTTCTAATCCATTTCTTTCTCTACCTACAAATTACTTTTTTGTTTATATTTGGAAACTCCTCGACCACTATTGTTTACTCTCACTTTCACCTTAAGCCTGGATTCACCTTCTTTGGATTAAATGTCGAAATAAAGACAAAAATAAACACAGAATTAATTCAAAGAAGAAAGCGCTCTTACTTTAAAGCCACTTTCACTTTGATCAATTTTATTATCCTGGAACTCCAAAATACTTTAAATTTAAACTAGTAATATATTTGTATTTATAAATAAGAATGTGTTAGATTTGTAAGGAAAATCTGTAATGGTTTTTCACTATGAAGCCAACTAATATAATCACGTAATTTCGACAGTTTAGTGGGAGTGCGGAGTTTTATTTTGGCCTGGTAGGCCTTCCTTCCATTCCGATGATTGCTCTTTTGTACACACTTTATAAAATTTGTCTCAACTTTCTCTTGGAAGATATGGCTCATCCTAAAATTAACCAGTCCTGGAGCTCAAAATATACTTTGTATATCTGATAAGTATCTTTCTGGGTTTTTTGTTCAAGGAAAAATTTTATTAATGATGTTGATGATAAGGACAAACATTTTATTAACATAAATCAATTACCGATTAGAATATCTGCAAAATACTTATTTAGATGTTAGTATTAATATTTGAATTTAACATAAAACACTTTTATTTTTAAAAAAAATCCTACTACCGTTTATTAAGGATTACTACAACCTTATTAGGGTTAATCCTACTACTGGTTGAAGGATTAATATTCGGTCCTAAGAACAAATTGAGAACGGAAACGAAATAAACCATCGTTTGGAGAGTTAAGCTTAAAAGCTCTACTCAACACAACAATGGCTGAAGGCATTCTGGATGGTTATATTGTTGTATAAGAGAAACAGAATAGAAGGTATAAATTAGGATGACCTATTTCCGAAGGGGGTTAGATTATTTGGACAGGATCCAGTACAGAAGAACGGGAATAAATAGAAAATCTTGTAAACTTTACATGTGTATTTCTACTCCCTTTATGGCATAAATCAAGACCAAGATTTTCAAAAACGCCATATTCCGTTTGTTTTGATATTGTTTTTGTTTGGTTCATTTATTGCTCCAGTTTCAATTAATTAAATCATTACATACATAATAAAATTTATATAAAACCAAGTATTTTAAAATACTTGGGTATTGTACTTTATTAGTAGTACTACAGTAATGCTATATTTGGTAAAATTGGAACATGTTTTGATACTAAGTTTCACTAATGAATAAACAATTATTTACGTTTATGTATTTAAAATTTTAAAGTTTTGAAGACACAAGTAAACAATAATAATCTCAATAGTTGGATAACTCTCGGAGCAACTGTGATGCATTTTTTTTTTTAAATTAATAATAAACTTTATTTCGCACTTAATGATTTAATGAGTTGAAACTAAAGCAATAAATAGACCAAACAAGAACAATATCAAAACAAGAGATATATGGCGTTTTTGGAGGTTTTGTTATTGTTTTGTCATTGTTCTAAAATTTAAATTTTATTGTTACAAAAGGTTAAATCTATAACGCGAGTTGAAAATATAGTGTCGAATTTACAATATTTTCTAAGATTTTATAACCTCTTCACCACAAATAAACATTTTTGTTTAAATCCTAATAATTTCAAAGCAATTCGGAATAATTATTATAAAATAACTTATTATTTTGTAATAATTTCCTCTGAAGGTTATTGTGCATAAGAATTTAAATAAAAATATTTATTTTTGAGTAGGAGGTTTTATTTATTTAAATCGCTTGTTGGATGTTAAGTTGAAGCTGGATTTTTACGATAACCTAATGCACCAGTCGTAGAACTGGGTTCTTTACAGAAGAAAATAACATGAACGAACAAATACTTAATAAGTTCAAAAATATACTGATTAACAAATTCAATTAAACTTAGGTATTAAAAGGTGTCAGACGAGCTTACTTGAAATATTATAATACAACTATATTATTGTATTCAATTCATTACAGAAAAATGTATTGATATATAAATTAAAATCAGGTAAACCTGGCTTTACAAAATTAAACCTATCTTTTTTTCTCTAACTGGAAAACTGTTAGCCAGGTCTAAATACTTTTCATCTTACAATTACTATATTTTTTTTTAATGTGTAGAAAAAACATGGAGTTTGTTTACAAAAAATAGAATCTTCAATTCCATTAGTGTCACTTTTATTGCTACTCCACAACTTTATTACCAGTGCCTCTTGTAAGCGGGTGTCACATTTCCTATAACCACTCGATGGAACTCGTTTTTGTTTTCAATATTTGCCAACGATGACTTAACTCGACGTATGATGACGTTGCATATTGCGTTGTCTTTAAGTCAAATAAGCTTAATAAATATAACTGAGAATATCTTTGTTTGTCTATTTAGGTCAGCAAGGGGCATATATAGGCAATATGACTACAGATATGTGTCAACTCTTGACGTACTAATTAATCCAAAAACATCTACGTTTTTGCACAATGGCTTACGAGATTTTGGTGATTGGTAGGATATTGTTAATGTAGAGGTTATGTTGCTCACTGGTATTAGGTACAAAGGATCTTAATTGGAGTCGGTAGGACAGCTTTTTCGATAAAGAAAGTACAGTATTATACAACTTACGTAGGATGGAAACCTTCATACTTTATGAAGAAGAAAAGTTGTTTTGTAGTTTTAAAGTGGATGACTATTATCGCCTACAAGGGCAGAAAAGGTTGTGAAGATAGGCATGATTAAAGTAGGGAAATTGAACCTTTTTTCTGAGGATATCGATGGGTCATGGCATCGCCTGGTGCGAAGTAGACTTACTTTTTATGGGGTTTATCTTTTACACCCTATGTAAAAATAAGGCTAAAGAACGGTAGAAAGAATGAGGTGGGGCACGGAAAGGACATAACAATCCCATGGTAATAAGTATAATGATATTTATGGCATCAAGTGGTCCGGATAACATACCTGAAAAATAAAACTGCTTTCAACCTGGGTAAATAGAGGGTTCTATACCCAATCAAAGAATTTTTAAAAAAAATCCCAGAGGTGTAACTTTATAGTGGGGTTGTAGTAGCAGTTGCATATTTACTTTTAGAGGCAAAATGTTTATCTAAACACGCACAGATAATTCATTTCTTTTTCAAACAATATCACTAATCATTGCATAACAAAACTGTTTGCAAGTCATGTTTATTTGTCAAAATTAGCTGTCTTGTCCTTGAAGTAACCGGAAATGATATTCCGAGGAAGATCGATGACGAAATCAGTGTTGCATGTAATCTTGTGCATCCGATGGACTCATCAAATCTTGGCATTTGCGTGTGACGAGTAATTTTGCGAAGATTAAATAAGGAATAATATAATGGAATAAAACTTGTAATTTTAGAAAAAGTGTTTAATGTTCTGTCATTGGCTCCTATGGTCTTTTCCTATACTGTGATCGTATATCCTCGGCTACACTTTCACTTAGGGACAGTAGTCAAGAGACAGGGTTGTACATGTGAAGAGTGCGTGTGCCTGCATCCAGGTAGATTCACAGTCATGTTTAGCGTGTTGTCATTGTTGTACGATGCAAAGCACCTGTGAACTTGCCTGGTGCAATGTCATTGCAGTAGGAGGTGAGGGTAAACTGAGCTCTGAGCTCTCGTCGAAAAGATTACAGATTTTTTGAAGTTAACAGATTTGACTATTCAGATCGAATATTCGTTTCATCCACATCAGTTCATGTCAATGGTCAATTCATCTTTCATGTGTGTGTGTATATATATATATATATATATATATATATATATATATATATATATATATATATATATTGTGTGTGTGTGTGTGTGTGTGTGTTTCATCAAATCTTTCTTTACCTGTCTTTAAAACTTATTTCCGATTATATTTTGCTCTTCCGAATCCTACATCTCTCTCTCTCTCTGTTTCCTTCTTTTCGAGTTATAAATAAGCACAAAGCTAATTCTTAGTTTCTAAGACTGCATCTAATTACTTTAAAAGGTGCATTTGTCCAATGATAATGAACACTATAAATTGACGATTATTATAAATATTAATGTGTACTCGTAACTGTTATTGAGTATAATTGACTGAAAATTGTGTCGGAATTCATTAAATTGTTTCATCATTGAGTCAGTAAATGTTCTTCAAATTTTGAATCATCTTTCCATTGGTTTTTTTAAAAGTTAATAAACCCATATCGCAAAGAATGTCACTATTGCAAAAATAAATATATGAAATTTGAATATACTTTTAAAATATTGTTTTATAATTGATTTCTGATATATTAGCTAAGAAGTCATTGTATACAGGCTATTTTTACGTATATGTCCTATAGGCGATTCTCAAAAGACTAAGTCATAGAAGGTCCAAAAAAGAAAAGGTGGGGTGCGAAAACGAGAAAATATTAGTTAGGAACGAATAGCGTGTTCTAAAACAAGATCCTCAAACAAAGAAGACTTTTGTAATAATGTGACTACTAATGTGGGCTATTACTATTTAAGGCAATAACATTCTACTTAAGCTGTTGTAATAGCATACCTGATGCAATAAAATTCTTTGTTAAATCCTGCGAAATGTCGTAATTATTGGGAATACAAATCCACGACCTACTGTAAACTGTTCAGAATTCGGTACGCGCGCGTGTGTAGCAACGGCGTTTAGGATTTGTTTACCAGTGCCTTCGTAATCATCGTTGTGCAACAGCTAAAACTGTCATAACGGAAGGAAAACCTTTATGTGGAGTAACCAGTGTTTACAACAATGAGATAGAACTGTCGATTGTACGTTTTAACACATTAACAATACATATTATACAGATTAAATAGTGGCATTTCAGTTTTAAAAGTCAAATGTAAAATAAATATCGTACGAAAATAACGTGTTTAAAGAAACTACAAAAAGTTTGTTTCAACATTCATTTCTCTAAAATAGAAGAAATTTACCCTTAATATTTCGACACTCACTGATCGGATCATTAGAGTGTTTTGATGAAAATAATCAACTGAATTAAATATTTATTTATCTAAAAATTAAATGTAGTAAAATATAATAACCTGTATTTAGAATGAATTTAATTTAATTATATTTTGAATAATATATAACTTTATTATAAATTAATTTCAATTAAATATATTATTTAAAATATTAAATTTTGGTATAGGCCTAATCTTATATATAAAATTGTTTTTAAATGAATAGATTGCTATGAAATTTTTTTAAAGTAATTACATCACGTGATTTTTTTGAGATTTTCATGTAAACGTATATATATATATATATATATATATATATATATATATATATATATATATATTGTAGTATAAAAAAAGACGTTATACACATTTATATAAAACCTCAATATAAACATGTTAAGTAACTCTAGAAAAAAAAAAAATTTAACACTTTTTTAACAGAAGCAATTAGTTTAAATACTACTGTTTCACTTTGCCGGCTAAACAAAGATATTAGAAGAAATCCCCAATGCTGGAATACTGAGTATACAGATATGCAAACATTGTAACTGTCAGTTATAAAGAAGAGATCGATATTGATTTTTTTTAAAAAGAAAAATAAATTACATCTGTTGATGTAGAAAATCCTTCGGAACAAAAACTAAAATCAAACTTGTTGTTCAGGTGCAAATTAATAATTTGGTAAAGTGTTTCTTTCTAACTTCAGTTTACGCAGCGCAAGAAATTTTATAAAATAAAAAGCGCCAAAATATACTACATTGCAATAGAGCTATAAAGAATCAGGTTATTCTAAAATTGGTTATTAAAAATAATAAATTTTATTAATAGTAAACAGTTCTACATGAAGTGAAATACGATCTTCTTGATCTATGTGGCGCTACAATAACATGTACCAAAAGGGAGGTCATTGCAGTTGTCAGTAATTTTATTATGTTATAAAACTCTATTATTATTTTTTTTAAACAAATTTATCGAAACAGAATACTTTGTAGTACAGTATACTTTGTATTATAGTATAACAGTAAAATATTAAAAAAATTCAATAGAGGTTTTTTCGAAATTTAAATTTTTGTGGTGTTATTACCAATTTTTTTTATCTGTCTATGTCTTTGGTACTGTTTTTGTGCAAATCCAATAACATCTTAATGATCGATAATTATTGGATACGTTTGTCAAGGTAGACCAAATAAAACATGAGAAAAACTGACGTAAATCTAGAAACTACAGGAAGAAATGCGTATATTTAGCGGAAATTCTGCATTCTGAAACTTCATTAAAATAAATTTAGAAGAACTATGACTTTCAAATAAGACATTCAAACCAGAAACAGGTTCAAACAACTTATTTTTATGTAGATTTCGCTAATATTTCTACCGTCAGCGGAAGGTGATTATAACAGTAGTTTAAAAGAAACTAAGTCTCCGATAGAGAATAGTTCTTCGGATGATCAACTGTAAATACGTGAACCGTAATCCTTTATTATATCCCTGGACAGAGAGCTTTATGTTCTACATTAACGTTATCTATGTTTAGTGACCCTTAATGCTCTACGAAATTCACTGATCATCTTATAAAAAAAATATAAACGATTAAATATTTGAAATGTACTTCCATTATTTTTTTGTAGCTTTAAGGTGATTAGGTAGATCTATTAACCTACGAAGGATAAGAAAGGATTGTGAATATAGATAGGGGAAAGGTAGGGGCATAAAACTGGTCGTTAGATAATATAGGGAAAATCTAACCTGTCATTTACCTGAAGTAATCCTGCTCTCAGACAGGGGGAAAAGATTTGTCTACTTTCTACACGGGACTGAAGTTTTGTAGACCTGCAAAGGTATAAGGTACTACACAGAGTTACAGTATATAAAATATACAACGGTAGTAAAAATGTGAATCACAGTGGCGTAAATTACAATTTAAACAAGAATATACCTTAAGTACAATAAACAAATTAAAACTGTTTTAAAATATTACATAAATTTCACTAATACAAATATCATCATCAGAAAGTTAAAACTTTTGTAATTACAACATGAGTTGAGTCGTAAATTCTTATGATGGTTAAAGTGTTAGATAAAAGTGTGTGTAAAGGTAGTGTGCTGTTTTATTTTATATGCCAGGAATATTCTTTGCTTATACTGTATTTAGCTGGAGTTTACAATTGAGTATAAATGAAATAATTATATGTAGCCTGTAGAGTAAAACATTACGGTCAGATTCCGGTTTCGAAGTCACAACCTTATTTGTAAAATAATTTAACATCGCGCACCAATTACAGGAAGGAAAGCACCCAAACGCTTAGATTGATAACTCAATGCAGTGCACTTTCTACGTAGCCGTTTAATTTAATTTGTAATAGACCACTTTGATCGGCTGCACACTACACGGAATACTTTCACCAGCTTCCGGTTATGGAGAACCGCTTCCCGTATCGGTTGCTCCGCCCAGTAATCTCGGTGTAATTGTCTAAAAAAAGAAACTTTTACTTTGCAGAGTGACCGGTTTTGCATCTTGTGGTATTGTGGAAGCATGACTTTGGGCAAGTTTCAAACTGCTGTTGTGACAAGGCAAGAATAATCCGGACCGATTTTTTCAATAGCTCCGATACCGTAAAATGTTTAGACCGAAAGAATGAGAGAGGGAAACACTTTAAGTATACGAGTACTCTTTAACGTGAACTCTCATAATCAAACTTTAAATTCGGAAAATTAATTAAATTATAGTTTAAAAAAAGGTTTTGCTCAATAGGTGATCTACATAGGTGCAATGGCTACAACTAATCCTTGATAGAAAACATAATAAAGTAACATCACGTTCCATGCGGATAAAACTCGTACATGTTTAAAAAACCAATTGACAATAAGCCTATGCAATTTGTTTATATACATGTATTAAGAAACCCTTGTATTTAGTTTTGTCGGGTAGTGAGTAGATATCTTTTTTTCCAGTTGATAGCAGATCTAATTCAGGTATGCATATCTGGTTACGCAATGTGTAATTTTCTTCTAATCTCAGCACCAGGGGATCATAATGTCCATTTTTAGTCCTAACTAATTCCCTCTACCTTTAGTTACTTTTCTTCCTACGGGGGTGTAACGAGTAGACGCCGTTTTATACAATCTTTCCGAAAACCTATTACTACTTCAGGTATACATACCTGTCCATGCGATGAGCAATTTTGTTTTGGTCTCAGCACCAGGGGATCATAATGTCTATTTTTAATCCTTACTAATTACCTCTACCTTTTCTTACCTCTTCTTACCTTTCTTCCTACAAAGGGGATGTAAGAAATAGACACGGTATTATATGATCCTAATGGAGGTTATAGCTACTTTAGACGTGCAATGCTATCTGTCCATGCAATGCGTAATTTTTTAAAATTCAGAACCAGGGAATCATGATGTCCATTTTTAGACCTATGTAATTCCACCTACCTTTTTAGACATTTCTTTCTACAAAGGAGTGTAAGGAGTAGACACGGTTTTTATATAGTCCTGATAGTATAGCTACTTCAGGCGTGCATATCTGTAAAGCAAGAATCGATTTCCATGCAATGCGTAATTTTTTTAAATCTCAGAACCAGGAAATCATGATGTCCATTTTTAGACCTATGTAATTCCACCTACCTTTTTATACCTTTCTTTCTACAAAGGAGTGTAAGGAGTAGACACGGTTTTTATATGGTCCTGATAGTATAGCTACTTCAGGCGTGCATATCTGTAAAGCAAGAATCGATTTCCATGCAATGCGTAATTTTTTTAAATCTCAGAACCAGGAAATCATGATGTCCATTTTTAGACCTATGTAATTCCACCTACCTTTTTATACCTTTCTTTCTGCAAGGGAGTGTAAGGAGTAGACACGGTTTTATATGGTCCTGATAGATAGTATGGCTACTCTAGGCGTGCATACCTGTCCATGCGATGCGTAATTTTCTTCTTATCTCAGTACCACCGGGTCATAATGTCTATTTTTAATCCTTCCTGATTCAATCTACATTTCTTTACCTGTGCTCCTACAAGGGAGTGTAATGAATAGACAGTTTTATATGACCCTGATAAAACATATTGCTTCCTCAGGCATATCTGTCCACGCGATGCGACATTTTTTTCTATTCTCAGTACTAGGGAATTATAATGTCCCTTGTTAGAGATATGAAATACCATCTATCTTTTGTTTACCTTTCTTCCTACAAGGGAGTGTGAGGGAGTAGACACGGTTTTATATGGTCCTGATAGATAGTGTGGCTACTTTAGGTGTATACCTGTCCATGACCCTGTATACCATTACCTGTCCATATACCGTTGTATATGACCCTGATAGAGGATATGGCTACTTTAGGTATACCACCCAGAAGTCCTACATCCCCTACCAGAGAACTTTATGTTCCTTCCTTAATCCTATCTATACTCACAACCTTTTCCTCTCCTACGAATTCGAAAAGTAGTCGTTTTGGCTTATCGCAATAGATAAAAAAAAAATAGTTTTGTCTATCTTATTCCTTTTTACGTTTAATGACTCGGTTGTTGATGGTGGTAACATACAACCAGACATGTTGTTTTCTCAGATAAAACATGCTATTTGGTAGAGTGTTACATTATAAATCGCCCACCAAGTGGTAAAATAAAATAGCTTACTCCTATTTCCAACGGTGAAAAAATTATAGAATTGTACAATACACTGAAGTGTAAAATTACAGAAGGAAAACTTGTTTCGTTAAAGGCGAGGCTCCCATGGAATAAATTCGAATTGTAGACAGCTGATCAATAAAAGTCTCGAATTCAACATACATTCGTTTGCTTGTTTATGTTGATTTGGGACAGCTATGAAGCGTCTCTGTAACACTTAAAGGTGCTAATTAGCAATCTCTACCAGCAAGGCACGTGCAAAGTCAGAATTGCTCAGAGATTTTCCGCTCCATTCAAAAGATGTAAGGCTGGACTGATTTTCCTTTTTCTCTTCCACGTGTATGGCAAATGTAATAGTGCAAGACTTTCATAGCTGGCTTGAGTTAGGCATTTCCATGGAAACGCCAGTTTTTTCATCCATTTTTACAGAAACATGACAATTACATTTATATAGCGATAACATTAATTTTTTCAGTTTAGAGATTTTCATAGAAACTAAATTTTCGTTTGTGCTATTCCATGTGGCTAATTCCCTGTTTGATTTATTCGAAATATTTTAAATTTCATTTAATACTAGCTGACCCGGCGAACTTCGTACCGTCTAAAAGTCAATAAATGGCGTGTTAACATTAGCTAAACGTAATATAGTATTTTTTATTATAATAACAGCTAACAGCTAATAACAGTAAAAGTTCTTGATTGAATATTTGTTATTGAATTGTACTCTTACGTAAAATATTGTTTGTATATTGTACAACACATCGGACCTATCGCTCGTTTTTTGGGAAGCATTTGCACAGAAATGGCTTTTAAATGTATTGGAAAATAATTTTAGATTGATGAGTGACTAGCTTCAAAATTTGGAATGAATTCAATGAAATGTCATAATATAAGATGGAAAGCTATATTTTATGCTATTTTAGCACTTAAAAACTACATGTTGGAAAAATTTTTCGACAATTTCCCAAAGTTTCATGGTGATCGGATCAGCGATTTAGTCATGCATAATGTTCATACATACATGCATATATTTTTTTTTTGGTTGGGGATTTTAATTTTAAAAAAATTAATTTTATTAGGCATTTACATTTACATACCAGTTTTATTCCAATTTAGAATTTCCACTGTTTCAAGAAAAAAAATATGATATTTAAATGGTTTACACAATTTACATAGAGATTTCAATATTAATTTTACTTAGGATTTTACTTAAAAAACACTTTTGTTGGGTTAAAGCATTTTTATGGAAATACGATATTATCTGATGTAGATATTTCCAAATAAATAAGTAGATACATTTCCGTAGAGATACCAATTTTAATTTCAGTTAGAAAACACTTTTGTTGGTTTAAAGAATTTCTACAGGAACACAATATTATCTGGTGTAGATATTTCCAAATAAATAAGTATATACATTTCCTTAGAGATACCAATTTTAATTTTACTTAGAAAACACTTTTGTTTGTTTAAACAATTCTATGGAAACACAATATTATTTGGTGTGGATATTTCCAAATAAAGAAGTATATACATTTTCCGTAGAGATACCAATTTTAATTTTACTTAAAAAACACTTTTGTTTGTTTAAGGCATTTCTATGTAAACACGATATTATTTGGTGTAGATACTTGCAAATAAGTAAGTAAATAAGAGTACATTATAGGTTTCCATATTTTTATTAATTTGAATTAGCTTTTTACTTAGAAAATACATTTTAAGACTATTTTTAATAAAGGATCTAGTGATTTTTGTAAAATAAAAATGACGAATAAACTAAAAACTGTATTATGTCTAAAGGTTTGCAGCATTTTCAATAATGATTATCCTACAAATAAAAATGTACTGTATTTAAAAAACATTTGTGCTTTTAATGCCACCTGAACAAAAATATTAAGATCTTTGCGCAATAAATCGTAAACTTAATCTTATACCTACAAATTCGTGGCCTGAGCAGCCACGGGAATCGTTGGTATTCAAATATTGATCTCTGTATAGTCCAATATTTGGTTTTGTTTATGATAAAAATTTCCCTGTTTTTTTAAACCAAGTTTTGTAATTAAAAATTACATCGAATATTCTCATATTAATAATAAATTCATAAAAACCTCAACCACAAACTTTTTTTTATTTTACCCTTAAGCGCATTTCAGTTACCAAGTATCCATCCTCAGAGAGAGAACATACAAAGAATGTGTATGTTATCCCTCTGATGATGGTTACTTGGTAACTGAAATGTACATAAGGGTAAAATAAAGAAAGTTTGTGGTTAAGAGGGTTTTATGTATTTATTATTAAATTCAACCACAGTATATACCTAGTAAATAGTTCTTATATTAATTAGTTAAGAGTAAATCTACCTATACTTACTTTACTCGATCATTCGATACTTCCTTGTATCTCGATCATTCGCCGTCATGCAGACAAGAGCGAACTTCTGAATAATTTTGTCATTTTCGTTTTAATCGAGTATGGTGCAGGTATACAGGCGGTCTCCATCCCTTCTGGCCATAGTACACAGAACACACTGGTCTAGACCGATTCGGTTAATGTGAGCCTTGAAAACCCCTCAAACACTTAGGAAGGTGTTTAGGCCCAAATACAGAGTTTCTGCCTCGTTTTCTGTATATTCAGGAGAGATTTTGCATATGGCTGCGGCAGAAAACAAACTACACTTTTCAAAGTTATCTATCGTCTGTTCCATTTCTGACCAAGATCACACTACGTTTGTTATCTTCCCTTTTTATGTGTGCTAAATACAGGCTACTGGAAAAAGATTATGCATTCAACTCGTATACAAAGTAACATCAACATTGACAATTATTTGAGTATATTCTAGTAAAAGTTGTAATTTTTAAAAATTACTCATATTATTTCCATAAAATACAAAGGACCATAGACGAGGATAATTTAAATTTATGACTTTAAACAACTTTACGGCCGTACACGGAGGAGAGCCGTTTGTTAATGGGCTATAAACGACTGTTCACTATTCCCGATCACTACAGTCGATCGTTGCCCGATGGATAATCGATTGTTGGCGATTACGTAAGGTACTTTACAGTTATGAAAGCGGTGGGAGAAAGTCATGTTGGTTTATCTTGTGTTTTAACACGCACTGTCAAAGACGGTATAACCCAGTTTGTTTAGTTTACTACGTAGTATGAGGAAAAATCTTAATACTATTTGGATACTGTTAATATTTAATAAATTATAAACTAGTTATATCATCGTCAGGATCTCTAAGTTCAAATTGCGGAAGTACCCTCTCTAGCTTGCTTTTCGTATTTTCGTAGGCTTCAGAAGTTATGTCTTCGACATTCTGCGTCCACCTTTTTGTGTTATTCCAGCGTTTCCTTTCTTGCGACTTTCAGGGGACCAGTTTCATTTATTACTTAACAGACGACTTTGTTTTTTTCCCGAACACGCGGTTTTTACACTGTTCAGGAGCTTATTTCTCCTCTATCCTGTTTTTCAATTCCTTGTATCAGTTCATATATAATATATATATATATATATATATATATATATATATATATATATATATATCGCAATATGTATTCTTGTGTATTAATAAAGAACTAAGTCAAAATACAAATACAAGAATTATAATTGAATTTACAATTCAAAGCTTTTCGTTGGCTAAGAGTGCCAACATCATCAGGAATATTAAACAATTCAAATTGTTTAATATTATTAAACATATTGTTTAAATATTAACATGAATTGTTTAATATTCCTGATGATGTTGGTACTGTTAGCCAACGAAAAGCTTTGAATTGTAAATTCAATTATAATTCTTGTATTTGTATTTTGACTTAATACTTTATTTTACATATATATATATATATATATATATATATATATATAAAACACACACACATATATAAATATAAATATATATATATATATATATATATATATATATATATATATATATATATATATATATACCTTGAACCAAAGATATTACCAAATATTCAATCATTAATAAAATACTTTTTAATGATCCATTCAAGTTCAAATACATTTTTACAACCTGTAGTGGATGGCACTTGATGTTAATACGAATTTGTTTCAAATATTAACTCATAATTAAATTTTATAATGAATTAATTTTATTTTCTATGGGAAAAAAACTTTTCACAAAAGGGGCAAGGTATGTAATTTAATTATTTCGTCCCATTTGGCTTGAAATAAGTGATAACATATTATTTTTTAAAAACACTAATTCTGTTATAGGTTATGTGGTAGATCAGCTGTTTTAACTCATGGCTATGTTACGTTTTTTATATAAATTGTAATTATTCAATAATAAGTAAGTAAAATAAAATGTTTCTTTGTTGACCTAATTAGAAATTAACTTTAAATAGGTGTGTTTATATTACTTGTTTCTATTGTTCACGCGACATTCAAAACACAAAAACTAAACCGCTCAGTCTGATAGCAGAGTTTCTGATCAATCACGTCCCTCCTTTTAACAAAAATTATTTTTATTTACGATTAATAAATAAATCTATTATTTTTCAGGTTTGTTGCCAGACGCCCTGCAAACCGATTGCGGCAAATGCTCCACTAAACAAAAAACAACATCAGAAAGAGTTATTAAACATTTGGTGCATAACCGAAGGACCGATTTTGACCGACTTCTCGCCAAATACGATCCTGAAGGTGTTTACAGGGCGAAATACGAAGAGAGAATAAAATCAGAGTAATTTGTATTCTTCTTTTTATTTTACAAATGCAGTGATATTTTTATTTTATTTTATTTATAAGTTGACCATGTAAAAACTATGGTATTGTTGTTTTGAAAAACCAAACAAAAAATTTGTACAAGATATTATATGTGTTACAATGTTAGCAATGTTTGTTACTCTGATTTTTGTATTATTTACTCGTAAGTTTATAAAAGCATTAATTTTGTAGAGCAAATTAAAAAAAATATTTAAAAATGTATTGTTTAAAACAAATCCAATTAAATGCATTTTAGTTTTTGTAAGTTGCAATTTAACTATAGTGACAGCAGTTTATATATTCAATTTGGCAGTTGTTTGGAAGTGTTGTACTACTAAGTTTGAAAACATTTACTAACCTACATAATTTTCATTGAGGGGAAGTTCAGTAATGCTCTATCCATTATTAGTTACAAATTTGTTTTTTACTTTTAAAATTTAAACCCTAAATTTTAAAGATACAATAGATTTTTGCGGCATATTATTGATATTTGCTTAACAATAATAGCAGAACCAAATCATAGAGAGTGGACTGATTTCATTACAATAATTATATTACAATAAAAATTGTTTCAAAGAAAATATGAGCTTATACGTCTTTGTTTTGTATTATTTATTTCATTTAGATATGTTTTTAAAAATATAATAGCCTTTTTTAATTTTGTTTCATCATAAACTGTTTTAACGTTAAATATTTCTACACCATCAAATAGTGTTTTAAAGTTAATTGGAAAATTGTTTATATTTTTTTATTTTGAAAAATGTTTTCAAGTTAATTGTAATAAAATTAAGTTTTGTGTGATTTATAAAAATACAAATTTATTACAGTTGACCATTGTTTCATTTCTTACAAATTGACCTGGTACTAGAGAATTTCCTGGTTGCTGTACCTGATTTGGGTTCATATTTGTATTCTAAAAGCAAACACGCCATGTGTAGTTTTAATATGCAGTCCTGCGTAAACATGTAACAAGATTAATGTAAGTATACATGACTTTATGAATCGATCCCTTCCATTCTCGTGATTTGTTAAGTAAATGAGGCGATTACATACAACGATTCACTTAATAAGTTAAACAAAGCTTTATTCTATTCTTTGGTGACCAACAAATGTAAATAGGTGCAATTAACTACCTAACCTCTCCCACCATAGTTGTCTGGCCTCCTGGTGTACTTGGCTTTGATTTGTCTGAACTCCTGTGGATAGTTTGTTTGTACGAAGTCGATGAGCCGATGAGCGTTCTTTGCTTGTTCCGGTGAGCAGGCCCGACAATTGTGCATCAGCACTTCCGGAATGGCAACTGAAACAGAACATGCCGTACTGTTAGTAAACGTATCTTAACCCTTGAATTTATTTTCCATTAATCCTTGCATAAATAGATAGATCAAACACGAAAGTTTGTTAAGCAACTTTTTAAATTTTAAAAACCTTTTATTGTTTGTAGGCCTATATACAAACAAATATCTGTCTACCGAATTCCAAATTAAATAAATATTTTCAATTTAATAATAACAGTTATTTTATTTTTAAAACTTCTAGGCCATATATTATCTCTGTCAAGATTTACTTTCTCTGTATAGTTTTGTTTTATTTTCCAATCGAATTATTTTTTTATGTATCGAAAAATTAAATTCAAGTCGAGCACAAATGTAACTACTATTCAACAAGAGAAATACGCATTGTTTATTTACAGTGGGGCCTCCTTCCTTGCCGTAGTTTTGCACGTTCAGTCATGCAAACCTGTTATGTCTTAGCCGGTCCCGAATCTAGATATTCTCTCAGTTAACAATAATATAGATAAATATTGTACTTGAACATATTTATCCCCCTACGCCCATTCGTTTTACATTTGTTTACCAATTGTTCAATTTTATAAAACATGAAAATTCAACAATTATGTACTGCCATCTGTATAGTCATGATGTTAATTGGGATAGTAACTGGATGCCTCTAATTAATCCCTGTTGGCAGGTCTACTTCGGATTGCCTTTGGTGAACCACGATCTTATTTATTCCCAGTAGAAGAGCTAGATGTCAGTACCTTAATTCTACCAATATAACTCTTTCAAAAGTTATTAGACATAAGTTCCGAAAATAAGTAACTTAAATTTGTTCTTGATTTAAGTACATTCAAACTGAAAGCATTAATTTTAGTACAGGGTGGACAAAACTTGTAAGTTAGTGGAAAAAACCTATAGTGAACGCCAATTCATGTTAATGCAGTTTTTCCAAATATTTATTCAATTACAAAAACTTAAGAGTCCAAGTAGGATTTGAACTGAGTATTTTCAAGTTCGAAGTCTATCGTTTTTGGCAGTGAGTCAACTTTCCCATAGCTAGAAAATTACTTTGCAAAGGTGTATATGAATTTTCTTTTGCCCCCATCGGGCTACCGTCGAAACTTCCATTGCACAACCTTAAATTGTTACCATGGTTACGACACAGTATCATAAATAATGCTCTAGGACTAAAAGTTGATAAAAAGAATAAAATTGATTAACAGTATCGAACCTTGCTTCACAAACGGACAATGCAAAAGGAAAGCGAAAAGAAACTACTACACAATGCAAGCGACGAAAAAAGTGTATAAATAGTAACAAACAAAAATAATAGTCCAACACCATACATAGAAAAGAAATAGGAAAAATGCAAGAAAATTCGATTTCTATTTGCCACTTAATAATGTTATTCTGACATATGTATATACATACTTATAATAATTGTAATTATAAAATTAAAAAAACTAAATTATTTTTTGTTATTTAAGTAGGAATTGACTTTTAAAAAAATGTTTATTTTTTTTAATGAAACATCGAAAAGACCTTTCACATTATCATATATGATTAATTATATAAATAACTTTATATATAAATAAATAGAAGGTATATATACTTAAATAAACCTTTCATCCAATTATCATTCAGATTCGTTTTTTTTACTTAATACTTGAAGCCAATTTTCTTACTTAATTACAAATTAAAAAGTAGCAGGTAACAAAGTCTCTTTGAGTCAGGGCCAAGTTCAGGGAAGCGTCCCGGCCCTGACTTCCCCTATCCTCACTACCAAAGTATTGTCATATCCTTTCTTTAATCCCGCTAAATTCCATTTAAATTCTTAGGAGAAGAGTAAAACGCGTTTTTTATAACCCCGATAGAGGGCAATACTGCTTCCCAGTAGGCGAATCTCCCAGTTATTCCCTATCAGGAACTTTTATGACCCTGGCTTAATGCCTGACCTATATGCACAATCTTTTTGTAGCCTTTGTAAGACACGCAATCATCCTGGCAAATCCTGCGTATACTACAACAAAATTATTTATATTACTACCACTTCCTAATATCAAATTTCTTGTACTTTATATAATTCTTCCGTCCATAAATATACCACGTTTCCTAAATATCTGATTAAACTAAACAGAAATAACTGTGGCGACCACACTAAAATTAGAATCTTAACAGACATATCTTGAAGGCGTGTTGGAAAATGGGATACGCACGTGACAGAAACAAAACACCACTTTGGGAACCTAGGTTATTTATTTCCTACTCTCGAAACACCATTTTACACTGTTAAACTATTTGTATTTATATTTCTATGTATATTAAAAATAGAAGGGTTAGGCACGGAGAATACACGAAAGACGCCTACAACGAAATATGCGTACACCAGAAAGATGCGTACAGGATCAGGTTTTGACAGATGACATGGGTAAGCTATGACGTCAGTACATTGTGACAGGCGAAAAATGCGTACAACCTTTAGGAGAACACGGATCTTTTAAAATCATTGAGCTACATAGGTTTATCTCTGAGCTAAACATAGGTGTCGCTTAGTTTCTCGGGACTGGAGATCCTTTAAAACTTTATCTATTATACATGATTGCCATTACACTTTTCCAGACCTTGGACTGACAAAATGGTATAGATATGTTGAGCTATCATTTTGGTGTATTTAAAATCATCTTGTAGCATCGGTAGATTTTTTCTTTTATATTTTTAACTTTTTTTCATTTTACAGATTTTAAACCAATTTAATCTATATTACAACTTGACCAATTTATTTTATCTTACAATCTGATTTCTTGGGTCTAATCTAATCTTTTTTTTAATGTAGAAAAGAGATCTTAAACAAAGATTATTTTGTACTTTCTAGGTATTTTTTTCTGTTTTCGTCCGACTTAATATACTTACTTTTTCTTCTCTTTCCTTCTAAGTGTAAGTCCAGTGTCAAGTGCATAGATAGGAGTCGAAGTTTCAGGCTCTTTTGATAAGTCTCTTTCGATTAAATCGAACTTATCACCTCGACAGTTAAAGGCAAAGTGACCACTGACAAAGTGGGAACCTTTCTTTGATTGGGAAAATTCAAAACCTTGAAAGTTATTAGCAAATAGTTTAGGGGTAGATGACCTGATTTGACAACTGGAGTCTGGTTTGTACGCTTTTTTCGCTTGTCAAGTTTATGACTTACCCTCGTCAATTACTATTGTTTACTCATGTACGCATATTTCGCTGTACGCATCTTTCACTGTACGCATTTTTCGTGCCACCAGCACGGAAACTCAGAAACTATTACTTTTATACCGGGCTGTACGTTCGCGTCAACTCTTCGAAACCCTACTAAGGAAATTTCTGGTAAACCCAGCACAGATGTTTGCTCCCACTATTGAGGCCTAGGAAAACAGTTTTGTTTCTGTCACGTGCGTAGCCGTTTTTCCAACTTACCTGCAAAACCTAGCGGTCTGTTTACATTGTAATTTTACTGTGGTCGTCATTTAACAAAGCTGTTAGCTGGCTTGTTAGTAAATAACAAACAACCTGTTGAGAGCATATCTATTTAGGTGAGCGTTCCAACCTACAATACCTCCTACTCAAGGCACCACGGTATTACTATGTCCGTCCTTTAGTGTTACATAAGCCATCTATGCTTTCTTATGGAATCGTCTTCTTATAACGTGGTGTAAAACACTTCCTTATGACCTCCATAGAGAGTAGGTCTGTTTCAGCTCTGCTGAGTGACTCTACTCACACGAACCAATCATCCCCTCTTTATCCTCCAGGGTTTACGAACTCCACATTAACAATCCTTTCCTATCCTTCTTATCCCATAATAGTCATATTAGCTAATCGACTATTACAAAATACAATATTTATAAACTTTTTAATTATGAATACACAATGTTATTCAAATTTTACTATAAAATGTTAATAATTCAGATACACTTACAATATGAATTGAAACTTAAAATGGGTACTTCCGTATTATACCGTATTAATATAGGTACGTAGTAATGTCGTATACAATTACAACCAAATCGATCCTGACTGGATACTTCATAGGCAAATAAATTAACTTGAACCAACACGCAAATTAACTGCGGAAACACACTAAAGTTTGGTTTATTTATTCACATTTTAGTTGGGACTACGTTTTTGGTATCAACAGGGCACTGCACTACGTCTAGACATGAATAATCAATATACCTATAAAGGATCCAGCTAGGATATATTTGGTTGTAATTTTATACAACATTACTACGTACCTATATTTGTGGCCGCCGTGTAATACGTAAGGACCCTTAAACCATATGTACTGCAATTGATTAATTTTCTATGTAAATTTTAAATTATTTGTGCTCCCTGTTGTTAAGTTTTTTTATCAAGTGCCTTTAATTTGTAAGGTTTCCAATTTTGAAATCAAAAGAATTTCTAGTAAGTACTATTAATTGTGCAAGTTAATTAATTATAATTTATATATTTCGAAACCAATAACATTTCTCTTCTAGTTAGGTATTTCCACGGAAACGAGGATTTCATTTGGCTTATGCATTTCCTTGAAAACAACAATTTTAATTTAATTTTTTATTTCCATTTAAAAAACACTTTTTTATTGATTGATGGCATTTCTATCGAAATAAGATTTTAATTGGTTAAGGTATTTCCATTCTAAACGAAAACGCTATTTTATCAGTTTTATGTATTTCTAGAAACACAGTTTTAATTTTATTCCCAATACCAATTGAAGAATAATTTTATTCGGTTTAGGCTTTTCACATTTCCATGAAAACTTCGATTTTAATTGTTTTATGTACTTATGGAACAAAAAAACCTAACGCCAATATATGCTATAATTTGTATACATAAATCGATAACCACTAATGTCTAAAAATGTAAATAACAAGACGTAAATAAAATGATACTTCAGAGACGCTGAAATTTTTAAAAATTAAATGTCACTTCCGTAAAAATTTGACACGTATGATGCAATTTTTCAAAGAGCACTTGAATATTCTGATTTTTCCTGTATAAAATGGATATCTATTTCTTTCCGCGTGCTGACATTTCTGTCCGTATTTTTCTTTATTTAATTGCCCAAAACAAGTCCAGGAGGTAAACGTTTTCAATTTACTAACAATGAAAAGTAAATAATTCTTAAACGCTGTTAACTTAACTGCAAAGTCTATGCCTTACTGGTGAAAATGCCGCACTCATAGCTGTAAGGTTTCTCTTCCCGTCAAACTTTCTCCTTAGAGCAGCATTATTCGTATTTATAGAAACAAAGTCTGAGTAAATTAACAGTAAAGACAAACTGGCACAAATGAGCCCCTTCATTCATATTCCTATGCAATAGCTACAACGGACGAAAAGTGATTCTAGCATATACACTAGATTGTAGGTGTTATTGGAAATTTTTAAAATGGAAAGTTTAAAACCTTGAAAATATCAAAATATAAATGAATAATATTTACAATCAAAATGAAGTAACATTCCATTTTTTAAAAAATAGTTCTTCCTTTAGATCTCGCTCAAAAAAAATGACAAGACAACACGCCTGGACTGGAATACCTGGTCTAGTTAAGTATCTACATTGCTTGCCCAAATGTCATTGTCATTGTAACTATAGTGAAAAAAGCTGGCGATATGATCAGAAGCAATTTGTCTGTGTCGGGGAATTTATATCAGTTAATATTTCCCTGAAACTTAATTCATAGCGTATAACATTTTCACCCCTAATATTACCTAATTATAAACCGATGAATTTGGTTAATGAGCTGGAAATTTCGAAAGTGGTAAAAACATAAATAAATGTTTAAAAATCCACCTTGAAAATTGAGTGACTTAATATCACGATCCTGGAAGAGAATAGAACTATCTCGGAATTCTAATCCTGAAAAGAAACTATCGTTTTAAATTTAGCCTGGACGGAATCTAAGCAATGCCGCCCAATCAAGCTATATTTTTACTTAATTGACCATTTTGTCCTTTCCATACCCCCTACCCTTCCTTATACTTCTTCTTACAAGGGAAGAAGAATCCTCTTCATGACCCCGGGAAAGAGTAGGTCTACTTCAGGTAAACTATTGGAACATGATGCCTATCATCTCTTCTACCTGGGTAGCTTATGTCCCTTCTGTAACAAAATATATTTTTACAATTTGTTCTATTCCTGTCGTTCGTAGACTATTATGGATAAAGTAGCTATGTACTCGGCGTAGCCTTACCTCCTTATATTGCACCACTATACGAACCTATTATTTCTCGCTACTTGCTTATATATATAAATATATATACTTATTTAGTTTCATAATTACCTGCCATTCCCAGAATTGTCACATTACTGCTTTCGAGGGTCTCCATCATTCAGAACGTTTTACGAACTGTTCTTACTTGCATCCGAAACGAGTAATGTAACACTGCTGGGAATGGCAGGTAATTATGATACTCTAAATAAGAATATAAATACTAGCGGAAAAGTAGGAAATTAAAAAGTATATATATACGAAAATATAAGAGAAATTCAAATACAAGAATAAATTATTTTATTGTATAAAAAAACCTAAAGCCTCAAGAGTCTACCTTCTTAGTAAAAGCAGTATTAGTTAAGCAATCAGTCTTTGTCACTTGATCGTATTAATGTAAGTTGGTATATTTTGTAGTAATTGGATGTCAGATGAATAAATGTAGGTGATGTTAAATTTATGTGATTCTTTAATTATTTAGAAACCTGAACGTGTGATTATAGAAAGGTAAGGTAATTATAATATAATCTAAAGGTAAAACATTTTAAATAAATGTTAGGTTATAATATATATATATATTCTCTTCAGTATATTTCAGTCTTTTCCGATCCAGGATTTGTTTGGACTTTCGTTGCTTTATTTCTGTGTCCTTTTTTTATTAATGAATAGACTTTTACGTACATATGATATTTACCACGTTTTAGATTAAGTTCGAAAATTAGTATTCGCTTTAAATGTCTTTTGCATTTCCTTGTAATCCTACCGTATTTAACCTACCACATAGCTAAGGGGTGATTCCAGCCTTAATCTTCTCTACTCATTACACAAGTCGAACTATTTAGCCTATAACATAGCTAAGGGGTGATTCCAGCCTTAATCTTCTCCACTTATTACACAAGTCGAACTATTTAGCCTACCACATAGCTAAGGGGTGATTCCAGCCTTAATCTTCTCCACTTATTACACAAGTGGAACTATTTAGCCTACCGCATAGCTAAGGGGTGATTCCAGCCTTAATCTTCTCCACTTATTACACAAGTCGAACTATTTAGCCTACCGCATAGCTAAGGGGTGATTCCAGCCTTAATCTTCTCTACCACATAGCTAACGGGTGATTCCAGACTTAATCTTCTCTACTCATTACACAAGTCGATCTATTTAGCCTACCACATAGCTAAGGGGTGATTCCAGCCTTAATCTTCTCTACTTATTACACAAGTCGAACTATTTAGCCTACCACATAGCTAACGGGTGATTCCAGCCTTAATCTTCTCTACTCATTACACAAGTCGAACTATTTAGCCTACCTCATAGCTAAGGGGTGATTCCAGCCTTAATCTTCTCTACTTATTACACAAGTCGAACTATTTAGCTTACCACATAGCTAACGGGTGATTCCAGCTTTAATCTTCTCTACTTATTACACAAGTCGAACTATTTAGCCTACCGCATAGCTAAGGGGTGATTCCAGCCTTAATCTTCTCTACCACATAGCTAACGGGTCTCTACTCATTACACAAGTCGAACTATTTAGCCTACCTCATAGCTAAGGGGTGATTCCAGCATTTATCTTCTGTACTCATTACACAAGTCGAACTATTTAGCCTACCACATAGCTAACGGGTGATTCCAGCTTTAATCTTCTCTACTTATTACACAAGTCGAACTATTTAGCCTACCGCATAGCTAAGGGGTGATTCCAGCCTTAATCTTCTCTACCACATAGCTAACGGGTCTCTACTCATTACACAAGTCGAACTATTTAGCCTACCTCATAGCTAAGGGGTGATTCCAGCATTTATCTTCTGTACTCATTACACAAGTCGAACTATTTAGCCTACCACATAGCTAACGGGCGATTCCAGCCTTAAATTCCAGCTAGGAGTTTGAAATTTGGCAAACAGATGTATGTCGAAAACAATATACCAATTCAAAAAAAATAATAAATTTTTGTTAAATATAGAGTGCGAAAAGTACAAAACATACTTTCGACAAATTTAATGTAGTTTATTTTTAATTTATTTCGACTAGTTTATCTATTCAGTAGTTTTAATCGTGTAATATATTTTTTACCTACTTCCCTATATCCAATTGAGTTGACATTTAGGACAGTCTTCTATGGTTGATGAACAAATACGAATCATACATAAAAAATACAATAATTAAAGACTTGACGGGTCTTTTGCGTTATACGACCTCATTTCTTTTCTACGTTTATTTAGAGTGTTTCACTGGCGACCAGTAATCATTGTTATCTATCTTAATCGCAATAGATTGGTTATCGAAAGATTTGGTTATAATTTTTTACGGCATTACTATCTACCTATATTAAAATATACCTATGAAGTATTCAGTCAGGATAGATTTGGTTGTAATTTTCTGCATTGGCAATAATATTTACCAAAACTACAACCAAATCTATCCTGACTGGATACTTCGTAGGTATACTAGGTAGTAATGTTGAATAAAATTATAACCAAATCTATCCTAACTTGATACGACCTGAACGTTTAAAGAAATGAGATCATATAACGCAAAAGACCCGACTTGACTCATTTCGTTTAAACCCTTTAATAGATTTTTAGCCTTCTTTCCCATATCAAATTGAGCTAAAAGTTTTCTTAAACATCTATCTTTGAAGATCAATCTTCATGACTCAATTATAAAAATATTATATTAAAACAAATAAAATAAATTGTCGAAGTCTTTTAAATACAAAAACTTTCAACAAAAAACTTATTGATCTAAAATTAACGTTCCTCTGTCAACCAAGAATATTGGAATTTTAATGAATAAAACTTAATCATGGGATACCCATAATATATAATGCCTGCAACATGTAAGTATTTTTATTTGTATCTTTTTATGAAATTTAAGGAACAACAATTTTCAACCATAAAATATTTTCTAAAGCCCCAGACTTTCAGTTTTAGTCAAAAAAAAATCCTGGGTAGCAGAAAAACATTTTCTTATCATTTCGATTATAAAAGTAATCGGTAATACTTTAAACCATTTTTGTGAATTCTGAACTTTATAACATTGCTCAGTGCTTAGTTTTATGCATAATAATATTCAACCTTCACAGTATTTTCTTTTTTTCTGTAATCAAATACACAACTTGTAAAGTAAACACGTTCCCTTTAAATTAATGTGTTTAAAATGCATAAAAAGACCCTGTTTGTAGAACAAGAAGAAGAAGATTAACCGAGACTATAAGTTGGTTTGTGTAATGTCAATACCTGCACCAACGTATAAAAAGTAAAGTTCTAAAAACATATCTGTGATCACTAGAGGTACAGTCTGAAACGTTTTGACACGAAAGATTTTAAAAGTTACTATAATTTTAAGTGCATGCGTATCTAGGTATTGCAAGGTTTGTACTAGTAAAATAGTTTCTACCTTTTTCACTCTCACTAAAATACATACTAAACGTAAAATACGCATATCTGAATCGATTTTTATACAACTTTCATATAAAATATAAATCTGCTATTCCCAATTTGCTTTTAGAATTTTGACAGCAAATTCACTTGTTCAACAAGCGACAGCTTGTTCAATAAAAGTCACTTTTCTACATTAAATACATCATACATTATTAAACACATTATAATTCCTCGCTAGTGTAGACCTGCTAAAGCAATGGTACCTTATCGAGTGCTACTTTTAGTATTAGGGACCATGGTGTAAGTTTTAAAAAAAATTTGTAAAACTTGGACCCAATTCCTTAAATATGTTTTCTAATGGGTAACGAGGTTCATTTCAACTATCGAAATAACATGTTTGTTTTTATTTTGCACAAACGATCCAAAGGTTTGTTTTTGTAACTATATAAAAATGTCGATTTTTCCAAACCATAAATAATTTTACACATTGAACGCACAGTTGTTTCTAAAAACAGATTTCCTTTGATGACGTAATATCTTCCGTTGCGTTTCTGATGGACAGACGCTGTCTCCAGTACGCACACAATTTAATAAAATCTTTTTATATTTAATCCCCGAAAAACAAAATTTAAAATTTTATTTTCTTAGACATTTACAACTGTATTTTCTACTATTTTATTACTTTATTGTAGACTTGGCTACCATCAGCACTTAACACTATTTCCTAATAACGTTTATTTCCTCTTTCGCTATTTGTACCAATTGAAACTCGGTATTTCTTAAAAGTGTTCGAAATAGCTTAAAGTGAAAAACACGCTTGTGTGCTTGACTCGCCAATCCACCGTCTTTATATTATTTTTTCTACTAGTGTAAACATGAACTATAGCTTAAAATAAAGTTATATAAACTGTTATAACAACATATTAATAATAATGATTATATATATATATATATATATATATATATATATATTATAATACAGAAGAATTATTAATCAATTCAAATTTGCTTCTTATTTACATTGTTACTTGAAAACGCATTCAAAAAAACCAGAAGCCAATTACAAATGTTAAAAAACATAAAGATCTAGTATATGTGATTAAATAGTGGTTAAAACCTGCTAATCCAAAGTAACCCCACTTTACAAACGTTCCAGAAATATAAAACTGAGCAATCTGTTGAACTACATTTTAATAAGTTATATATATATATATATATATATTATAATACAGAAGAATTATTAATCAATTCAAATTTGCTTCTTATTTACATTGTTACTTGAAAACGCATTCAAAAAAACCAGAAGCCAATTACAAATGTTAAAAAACATAAAGATCTAGTATATGTGATTAAATAGTGGTTAAAACCTGCTAATCCAAAGTAACCCCACTTTACAAACGTTCCAGAAATATAAAACTGAGCAATCTGTTGAGCTACATTTTAATAAGTTATATATATATATATATATATATATATATATATATATATATATAGTCTATATATATATATATATATATATATATATATATATATATATATATATATATATATATATATTTTACAAATAGATACAAAATATCCTTTTAGGAGAGGTTTCGTTAAAAAAAAAAGAAAGAAATATGAAGCTAACCAGTTACTGAAGTAAAACGTAACCTCCATTTTTTCTGTCGCAACAATGTACGGGATGTTAAAGACGTATGTTGATAGTTGTAGGTTAGAAACGTAATTTTCGTTCTAACTACAGGAAATCTATCCTATCCAGATACCTTATAGTTATATTGTTGCACGTGAGGCTAGTTTTGATGTGAGGCCTGAGGGTGTTAAGGTAATGCATTATAACACAGGGCTCTGTTTTATAGAGAGGCATTGAGTTTAGAAAGTTTCGTAAGTGTTTGTAAAGTGAGGTTAGTTTTCTATTCTGTCAAAATTTAGGATGATAATCACTTGTTTCTTGTTAGAAAGGTATTTATAAGTTTTATATGTAATTGAAAACCAAATAAGATTAAATTTATTCTTTAGAATTGCCTTATTTATTAGGGATAACAGGTATAGATTATTTCCAATTATTTACTTTATATTTTCAATTAATTTTCTTGTTTGTAAAAAATTTAATATTATTTGTAGCTTTTATATTCATCTCAACTTTCTTATTCTAACTATTTCAAAAACATTCTAAGAATATTGAATAATGCTTTCTATTTTTTGTCATTTTAATATTCAATACAAATAAATATTCACATACTTATTTTAATATTCAAAAATATTTTGATTCTATTAAATACAATGAGGATGTTACTCTTATTGAAAGCAGATTACCTAAAGGCTATATGATGTAACAACCTATCTACTACGATTCTTGCACCTTTTATATTTTATCAGTGGCGTAGGCCTATATAGAGGTAGGAAACTCTTGCCAAAAGGCAAAAAATGTTTTCATTTCAATTTGTATTTTCAAGGAACTATTTCACTTGTGTAATATTATACAAAAAGATTTTATATTATAACTGTAGTAAATAATAAATATAACTTAATTAATCACTCTCAAGTTTTTATTTAAATAAATAAAACCTCTTTACCTCAAATACGTTTTTTATTTACGTAACATCTTACGTACATTTCGATTGCACAGCAAACATCCTCAAAGGTAATTTACCTTTTGTTTTGTTTTGTAAATTACCTCTGAGGTAGTTTGTTTGTAAATTATCTCTGAGGATGATTGCTGTGCAATTGAAATGTACGTAAGGTGTTGATTTATGTAGTTACAAGTTTTTGAGTTAAAAATTAATGTAAAAAAATAGTTCGATACATTTGATAAAGTTACTTGACTTTTTTTGAAGAAAAGGGGTCCTCCTTAATCCTAATTTCATAAATTATAGTTAAAAATACACACACACACACACACACACACACACACACACACACACACACACACACACACACACACACACACATATATATATATATATATATATATATATATAGAATATCAAATGTGTTTTCCTGTTAGAATATTTTTAAGATCAAATAATATACACAAATACAGGAATATTTAATTTATTGAACAATAAACTCAAAGCTTTTCGTTGGTTTACATTACCAACATCTTCAGGAGTTACAATAGTAAGAATGATTCTAACAAACATAGTAAGATGTTTGTTAGAATCATTCTTACTATTGTAACTCCTGAAGATGTTGGTAATGTAAACCAACGAAAAGCTTTGAGTTTATTGTTCAATAAATTAAATATTCCTGTATTTGTGTATATTATTTGATCTTAAAAATATATATATATATATATTTATTTATTTAAATAAATGTATATATATATATATATATATATACATATGAAGTTATTATTATTACTTCAGAGTACTCTAATACCAGAGTGTGGTAGGTGATTCGACAATGGTCAAGTGACCGAAAGGTGCCTCATCACATAATGTAAAAATATTGCACTTAGTGTTGGAAAAAAGTATTTACAAGTAATAATAATAACTTCATAAAGTCAGTGTAACGGAAAAATAATAAACAACGTGAAATATCACTATATATATATATATATATATATATATATATATATATATATATATATATATATACATATATTAAACATGGTGATATGTTTTCTTGTAATATAGTTAATAAATTAAAAATATATTCATTAAAAGTATTCTTGTTTTTGAAATATTTTTAATTTATTAATTATATATATATATATGTATATATATATATATATATATATATATATATACATACATATATATATATATATATATATATATATATATATATATATATTCATGCTCCTATCAACTTCTTGTTGTTTAGTACCATTTCAGTTATTTTTAATGAGAAAGGCTCTGTAACTAGATCGTAACATAACTGCATACAACAATAGTGCATAATTTTATATGTGATTCTATATTTTTAACTATTTATGTTTAATAGATTCTATCAGTAATTTTATTGATTTTGATAACTATCATTCTACAAATTATTATCAACCTAATTAGTTGAATTTTGAAAAATATATTTTTAAATCAAAATTGATAAAAATAGATTTTTAAATTTTTAAGACTAGAATTCATCTTAACATGATTTAATCAAATTTACAACAAAAATTATGGATTGTATATATTACGGGGGACCTTTCACATAAGCCCTGTATTCCAATCGGTCTCTTTGGAACTTATAATTTATTCTTTACCTTGCAAAGTAGCAATCGTTAGTAAATTTTGTTATTTCCTCAACCTAAATGGTTCGCATATTCTATAGCTTAGCTAATGATTTATGTCTTACATTTGAGCTGGTTTCCTGTCTTGTCACATCTACCTCTGGCCAGCACACACTGTAGCTGGCGATATACAAATTCGGAATCGTTCAGATAACGGTCGATGTCCCTGACGTCCAATTGAGAGAGTGCACTGTGTCCTTTCTTTGCAACCACTGCTGACAAGATAACGGTAAGTACAGTCAACGCAGAGAAGTTCATTGTTGGAAAGTCGTTGCGATACAACTGTCTTCGGTGACTAGAATGGTTTTATAAGTACCGCTTTACTTTCACCAGGGTTCGACGAGGGATGTTGGACGGTTTTGTCGGAATATATGATTTAACTGGCATTGTTGTGTAACCCATGTAATTTTCTTGCAACTACAGTATTACCAAGCGTAAGGATAAGCAGCCTCGATAATTCCGTTCCTTCATTTAATTCATTTTTTAAAAAATACTTCTGTAATAGAATAGATATCAGGCAAATAACACCACAAATGTGTTTAAAACAAAAAGATAAAAGTGTCGTCAAAACATACTTCTGACATCTACACACATTAACATGTATAAAAATAAATAAAAACTTGTCTATTTTAGCACTTGTTTATGTTAAACGAGGCTGTCTGATAAAAGATGTATCCCTTCATCAACTCTATTCGCCTCACCTTGAGTTGATACATCTCTGAAACGGTTGTCCTCATTTACATCTAAAGTAAATGCTATAATCAGGTTTGTACATACTTTTATATAAATATATTGAGACATGTGTACGTTCTAGTAGCAAAAGTTGAAGTAAAGCAAAACGTTTTTATTTTCAAGAAAATTTAAGTTAGCTTGTTCAAAATATTTAATTTAGGAATTCGAAACTAAATTTCCTTAAAGCCTAGTTTTTTATAACAGACCGGCAACAATACAAATGCTAAAAGCTACCGTCAGCATAGTCCAATATGCCTAATTTTATTTTCTTTTATCATTTTTTTCTTTTGTCGAAAAACCTACTGAGGGATTTTGTTCGAATCTGCTTTTTATGAGCCAAATATATTATATTTATTAATATATATATATATATATATATATATATATATATATATATATATATATATATATTAAGCCAAATAGTCAGACTGATCTGAAATTAAAATTATTATAATATTTTATTAATAAGTATAATAAAATGTAATAATAATGTTTTATAATCAATTTATTCATAAAACAAAATAGTTTTGTCATCAAAATTTTGAGGCTTTTTAAAAAATAAACCATTTTTATAATTATTTAAAAAATCATTTTCATTTAGAAATATATATAATTAATGAATAAAAATATTTGAAATACAAGAAAAGTTTTAATTATATATTATTCAAAGATTTTCGCCAATAAAATAAATAATGTATTAGCATCTTCAGGAAAAACAATGATATAGCAAATTTTTTACAAAAATTAAAATCATATATGCTATACTATAAATCATTGGGCCTACATGATTTAATTTTTGTAAAACTTTTTTTATATCATTGTTTTTCCTGTAGATGCCAACACTTATTTTATTGGTGAAAAGCTTTGAATAACATATAACTTAAAACTATTCTTCTATTTAAAATATTTTTATTCATTAACTATACTACAAGAAAACGTATCACCATATTATATAAATGTATATATTTAAAAATTTTAAAGGTATAGACTGAACGTTTTTAGAAAATAAGCTTGTTTCGAAAAAGCAATCCTGTCCATCCGCGCTATCTTAATTTTCTCCTCTCCTAGTACCGAGATTTATAATGTCATCTTTCCTTCACTAGGAGGCGACACATGTTACTCGTGATTTATTTCGCTTCCATCTTGCAGTGTTTCGGTAAATTTTCTCTTTAATTCGTTCGTACATATCGTTTACCGCTGGTCCGGGTTATGTGTTATTTAAAACCTATGCGCTTTTACAGCATCGTGGAAAGTTGTTATTTTTGCTAGCTAGCTTTCGTAATTTTGTGTTACTCCATCCTCATGCCTTTTATTGTACGGTTTGAAAGCTCTCAAGGTTTCACAGGTAAGGTTTATGCCCACATACGACCAAATGCCGAGTCTGAGAGTCCTGCTTTTAGGTAAGGCCAACCGAGAGTGGACAAAGGTCCGATTGCACTACCTGGACCGAACTATTCAGATACAGAAACCTGGCCGTTTAGAAGGTTCTACTGGCCCGGACTAGTTGTGGAAAAGCCGTGGGAAACGCAGTGTCTGGTTGAGTGCGTTTCGTCGCAGAGGCGGGCAGATCACCGGTTTAAACCTTACAAAAAGGTCGCAAGACACTTGAATACTGGTACCTAGGCCCGCGCCTCGGACTGGTCGCTAGACAAACCGGGAGGGAGTCAAGTGTTTGAGGTTGGATTCGTGGGGATAGAGGTTTCATATGCTCTAGATTAGAGATATTTCCACATAACGATCTAGCTTTATGTTCTTTGACAAAGAGGTAAAGTCGAAAGATTGACACTCCTTGTCCCCATTCTTCTTTGCCACCATCTTTCTTTCTTCTACACTTTTCCGCAAAACACTCCCGCATGTGTTGTTTGAAATATTGATTTTCTTCTTCAATTATGAGTCCATCCGCTGATTACTTTGAGTATCCAACCCTCTTCGCTCCTTCTTTAGTTTTTGATCAGGCAAATATAACAGAAGGCTAGGCCGAGAGAACAGGAGAGCTAAACGTATTTGCTCCTGGTATCCCATTACTAGCTACAAGTGGAAAGAAACTTTATAACTGTTCTCCGAAAAATTGACGTTGGTTGAGTAATTTTTCACTATTGCCATAAACAACAGTATCAATATGTAGCCAGGTTAATATTTTTCGAATAGCGCTACATTTAGAAAATTTCATTTTTTTATAAGTCTAGGCTTATTACGAACACAACTATCACAATGGGACGCTGACAAGGTTGTAATAACTTACAGAAGAGGAAAACGTCATTAGAAAATATTGTACGTGATGAAGTTAGTAAGTCTCTCAATAAGGCAATAGTAAGAAATACAATTGCTATATATATATATATATATATATATATATATATATATATATATATTAAATATGGTGATATGTTTTCTTGTAATATAGTTAATAAATTAATAATATTTGAAAAACAAGAATACTTTTAATGAATATATTTATTCGTTAGAATAAATATATTCATTAAAAGTATTCTTGTTTTTCAAATATTTTAATTTATTAATTATATATATATATATATATATATATATATATATATATATATATATATATTAAAACAACATAGGTTATTCAAATACAAGAATATTTATTAATTACTTACTTACTTACTAGCCAACGCCCACTCTTGACTGTTGGGCCATTTGGTGGCGCGCTGACCAGTAGAGGCGAGAGATCTCTTCTTCCTTCGTATCGTTCAGGGGTCCATGGTCCAGAGCTGTACATGACTGGAGGTGCTCAGCTGTCATGTCCTCCCCGCTGTCACATAGGGTGCACCTGGGAGACGAGAAGACGTTTATTAATTTATATCCAAAGCTTTCCGTTGGTAAACAGTACTCCTGATGATATTGGTACTGTTTACCAACGAAAAGCTTTGAATTGTAAATTCAATTATAATTCTTGTATTTGTATTTTGACTTATGTTCTTTATTAATACACAAGAATACATATTGCGATATATATATATATAATATGTTTTCTTGTTTAATAATCTAAAACAATATAGGTTATTCAAGTACAAGAATATTTATTAATTAATAAATTATTAATAATACAAGAATAATTTATTGAATTTACAATTCAAAGCTTTTCGTTGGCAAACAGTACCAACATCCTCAGGAGTACTCGAATACTTTGAATTGTAAATTCAATAAAGTATTATTGTATTTGTAAATTGTTTAATTTCTTTATTAATACACAAGAATATATATATATATGTATATATTTATATATATACACATACATATATATATATATATATATATATATATATATATATATATATATAAACAAATATCTTTTAGATTCCATTATACGGGTATTAAATATGTAAATATTCTATTCTATCTTCCATGTAATAGAGAAGATTGTGTTTTTCCTCCTAACAGGCAATGTGTGCATTATGTGAGATGTTAAGTAAACAAAGGCTACTTTTCTTCAAGAATTAAATGTTTAGTATGTATTTTAACAGAACTATTTATAAATTTGAATAATGATCTGTCAACTTCTTATAACATTTGTTTACAAATTTCGCATTATTTCTGCATAGTAAAAACAAAATATGGTCTTTCGATATTATAAATTAGCTTATTAACAAGACTTGTTATTACTTATCATACTTAGTGTGAAGATTGGAAAACCAGTGTAAGAACCAGGTTCTACAGTATTGGGCTATTTTAAACCCTAGATCTATAGGCGAAAAACTAAAATCTAAACGATAGCATTGTTCTAGTAGTATTACACCGTTTAATTACATCCTAGAAATTAAACATTTTATGATGTTCACAGCAGCACAAAAATTCCTTTTTATATGCAACCTTGCGAAAAATTTCTAAAAATAAATTAGGAATTGTAATTTAAATGGAATGGGGGGGTGGTTCCACTACGAATTCGACCGCTGTTGTGGAACGTCAATTCTCGGTCAACTTCAGACCAAACTTACGATACGTAACATTCACTGATAGACCAAACGATAGACTATCAACAAATAAGCTAGATTAGAAAGTTTGAAGACGGAGTAGGATTACTGCTTGGAACGGTATAATAAAATTGATTCATCTTTCTTTGAAATAAAGAAAATACTTTTACTAAATATAATAGTTTTACAAAATCAATTTTGAAAATGGTCTTAATGAAATGCTTTTCTAAAACAAGAAATTTCACTGCCGATGTATAAGTGAGCTAAGGATAAAAACAAACGAAAATACCCACGCCCCGCTTCGAGTTAAGAGTCAGGAAATAAACTGACCATATTACGTAAAACAAGGAACCGATAAATAGATTTAATGACCCAATTGTTCCTACCGTAGCTGGCTCGATTAGCAAATAAGTTCCTACTGTTGACAAACGAGACAAACCAAAGGTTTTTTTATGTTTGAAACCATTATTTCTAAATAAACGTTTTACATAAGCGTTTAATGACGGGAAAAGGCCTTCATAATTTCCTGTTGGCTATCCTTTGAGTTTATAATTCTCAGGTCTCTTGCGTCTAAACTTCACCGTTGTTGTTGTTAAATAATGTTCTGAGTATTTTGTCTTTTAATTTTTTTAGGGTTGCCACAAAATTATCTTAACTTGGGCATTACTCTATGTGTTTACATAAGATAGTGGTGATTGTGTAATATTAATTTTCCCTTACACTTTTAAAAAATGTTTTAACTTGCCTATAGTAGCACTTACATTGCTTGTTGAGGACGACCGTTTCGGGAGATGAGTTACGGTCTGAGTTGACAAAGGGACACTCTCCCGAAACGGTCGTCCTCAACAAGCAAAGTAAGTGCTACTATAGGCAAGTTAAAACATTTTTTAAAAGTGTAAGTGATTACTAGTAGCTCACGCGAAGATGGAATCAACAAATGTTAATATTGCAAGCCGAGCATCAACCATCCATCGATACCGTAACGCGTTACGGTCTGAGTTGACAAAGGGACACATCTCCCGAAACAGTCGTCCTCAACAAGCAATGTAAGTGCTGTTATAGGCGAGTTAAAACATTTTTTAAAAGTGTAAGTGATTACTAGTAGCTCACGCGAAGATGGAATCAACAAATGTTAATATTGCAAGCCGAGCATCAACCATCCATCGATACCGTAACGCGTTACGGTCTGAGTTGACAAAGGGACACATCTCCCGAAACAGTCGTCCTCAACAAGCAAAGTAAGTGCTACTATAGGCAAGTTAAAACATTTTTTAAAAGTGTAAGTAATTACTAGTAGCTCACGCGAAGATGGAATCAACAAATGTTAATATTGCAAGCCGAGCATCAACCATCCATCGATACCGTAACGCGTTACGGTCTGAGTTGACAAAGGGACACATCTCCCGAAACAGTCGTCCTCAACAAGCAATGTAAGTGCTACTATAGGCCAGTTAAAACATTTTTTTAAAACTGTAAGTGATTACTAGTAGCTCACGCGAAGATGGAATCAACAAATATTAATTTTCCTTTAATTAATGAACTTCATCGAATTAAAGGCATCATTTGTTTTTAATATGGTTGTCTCGACAGGAGCCAGCTTTGCTCTCGGTGGAACTGGGATATTATATTCTTCATTTTTCTATTCCTTCTCTTATATACGTATATATATATATATATACTGTATACATATATTCTTGATATTTTACGTTATCCATTGTTTTTCCTTTGCACTGACTTTATGAAGTTAATATATTACTATTGTAAGTAATTTTATCCACCATTAAGTGCAATAACTCAAGGTAAAATCATTGCACTTAATGGTGGATAAAATTACTTACAATAGTAATATATTAACTTCATATATATATATATATATATATATATATATATATATTTTTTTTTTCCTGGCGAAAAACCAATTGTGGTTATCATCGCCAAACAAAATCTAACACTGAACGCAATGTTTTAAATAAAATCAAATAAATTAATAAATAAACAAATAAATAAATACAACAAAAATTTCAAACCAAAAAACACCAACAATAAAAAACAAAAAAAACAACAATATAACAATGAAAAAATTCTTAAAAACTAAATAACAAAATAACAACAAAGAACAATATAACAGTAAATAAATAATATGTAAAACAATAATAGGTAACAATTTAGCAATAAATAAATCTCAATAACAATAACAAGAACAGAAAATAAAGTTAATTAAAATAAATAAAAGAAACACAGAGAATTATATGTATAAATAAAATTTAAAAAAAAAAATATATATATATATGTATTAAATTTTAAAAAATATTTTCAAGTGGCGCAAGAAAGCGATGACTCGGTCAATGGCCGAGGCATCGTCCCTTAGCACCACCTTTAAACTCCCTTTTAAATTAAAAAGGGCACGAACATTGCCTACACTAACACAATCTACCAAAATATGTTTTATTGTGAAGATACCCCCGCAGTATTGGCATATTGGTGGATCTTCACGACGCATCAAATATCCATGAGTTGCAAAAGAGTGGCCAACGCGAAGGCGTGTAACCACCACTTCCTCCCTACGTTTTGAACGAATTGAAGACCTCCATGGACGGACGGTATCTTTAATTTCCCTCAGCTTATTCTCAATCACAGTATGCCACTCGTCATTCCAAGCAGCGAGCAATAAATGTTTCGCGAAACACACATAGTCAGATGCCATAACTAGTTGAGTAATAGGCACCAAACTTGTAGCTTTCTTCGCCGCTTCATCCGCTTTTGTGTTTCCAAGTATTCCGCAATGTCCAGGTACCCAACAGAAAGTCACCTCCACACCCCTCAATTGAAGCCTGTGTACAGCACACAAAATGTCCCCAACTAAAGGGTTGCTAGAGAAAACATCCTGAAGAGCCTGAAGAGCACTTTTGGAATCCGAACACAAAAGATAATGCTAGGATCGAGATTGAATGACGGTCAAAGCTTTAAAAATAGCAAATAGTTCTGCCGTGAAAACACTGCAAGCTGAGGGCGTGTAGGTACATCCAGATGCATAAAACGCACACCCAACGCCATTGTCCAGTTTAGATCCATCAGTGAAAATAATTTCACTGTATTGGTGAGATTTATAAATGGATAAAAATTCCTGGTGGTAGACCACAACAGGAGTATCGTGTTTTATATAACTGGACAATGAGAAATCGAAGTGCGGCGTTTTTATTATCCATGGAGGTAGATAGCACATTTGTCGTTCAAACGTAGTTGGAAGTTGCAACTCAAGGTCATCCAATATTCTTAAAGTTCGTATGCCAAATGGATGGGTCGAACGTTGACGTGTATTGTACACTTCATTTAGCATATTGTGAAAGACTATTTCAAATGCCGGGTGGTTGGGTTTGCTTCGAAGAACAGAAACGTAAGATATTTGTAGCATCTGACGTCGTCTAGAAAGGGCAGGTTCCCCAGCTTCGACAAGAAGACTAGGGATTGGGCTAGTTCTAAATGCACCAGTAGCCAGTCTAAGTCCAGAGTGGTGGATGGTATCAAGAGTTTTCAGAACAGTAGGTCTTGCAGATGAGTAAACTTGACAACCATAATCTATGCGCGATCTAACGACTGCGCGATAAAACCGAAGCATACTAGTTCTGTCTGCTCCCCAATTCGTACCACTAAGGACTCTTAACATATCCAATTTCTTGCTGCATCTCACCTTCAAATCACGAACATGTGGGATCCATGAGAGTCTTCTATCAAATAAAAGACCCAAAAATCGAACACTATCCGTGGTTTGAAGCTGAATCCCATCAAGATAAAGAATCGGCACCTGGTGCTGCCTACGACGACTAAATGCTACACATTGGGTCTTCGAAGCAGAGAATTTGAAACCTGTAGCTTTTGACCATTCCTCTATATATATATATATATATATATATATATATATATATATATATATATATATATATATATATATATATATATATATATAAGTTATATAAACATTTTATGTGAACATTTCATTATTAAATGCGTGCTAGGAAAATTCCTGCTTACGCAGCTTTAGTATTATATAGGTGTGAGAACAGAGCCCCGGCAGTGTGTAAGTCGCCTCTGTATCGCACAGACGTTTTCCACTCCGATTGAGTGCATATCAATTGTATTGTTTTATTAAGTAAAATTTATGTAACAGTTTTCCAAATTAATTGTTTATTAAATTCAAAGGTTTGTAAAAATAAAAATCATTTTTAAAAACCTTTCGTGCTTAATATAAAACGTAACTGGCGCAGTCGGTAGGACACCTCAAGGAAGTTAGTGAATATAACGCCCGTCGGTTTTAACCGTTAATTGAGGAAACTTTAAGTAGAGTGAATATCTACAACCACTTAATAGAGCGAATATCTATTAAGAGCACGAGTGAATATCGTGTAAGTGAAAAGTGAAAAGTGAAAATTGTTCAAATGAGCAAAGTATTTTGGATCAACTTGTAAGTAGATCTTAAGATATAGAATTAAGAAAAAGTAGAGTAAATACTTTTTAATTTTATATAATTGATTTTTAATTTTTATTATTTTGAAAAATAATATTAAATAATGGCAACGCCAATATTAAAAAAGGAGTATCTTGACATGATACCCGAGTATAGTGGAGAGCCCACTATGCTCCACAGATTTATCTCAATATGTGATAAGATAGTAAATAAGTTTTATGTAAGCGAAAATCTAGAGGATTTTCAAAATGAGTATCTGTTCTCCTCTATTCTTTCTAAATTAAAAGGCCAAGCACTGGAAATGGTTGTAAACTCTAACTCTTACAATTGGCACGAAACTAGAAAAGTATTATTAATTAGTTATTCAGACAAAAGAGATTGTTTCACATTAAACTTAGAGATGTCAGAATTAAAACAAGAAAGTAACGAATCACCATTTCAATTCTATGAGAAAATTCAAAAGTTACTAAATTTACAAATTTCATTTTTTATGAATAAAGAGCCTCAAAGGCAGATGGCTAAAGACGTTTTAATAGAATACGTTCAGAAACTAGCTTTAAGAGTTCTCCTTAGGGGTTTGCATGAACCCATCGGGTCACTAATGCGTACCAAGAACCCTAACACTCTTAGTGAAGCACTTAATATGCTCACAAACGACTTTCAATTTAAGAATAATAAAATGTTTACTCAGCCAAGCAAACAACCAGTCTTTCAGAAAAGCCAAACTCATAACGTAAGAAGACCAATGCATACTGAATTTAAATACCACCAAATACCTAAACAACCTTATCAACACCCAAATCCTTCCTATAGACCACCAACTTTTGTTAATCACGGTCAGCCTCAAAGGAGACAACCAAACAACAACACTACTAAACCTCAGTATCCTCAGCGAAATACGGGTTATCAACCTACCCCTATGAGTATTTCCACTAGACAGACAGACAGGCCTTCTAGACAAACGAATTTGTATCAAATGACCGGACAAGGAGCCGAAAAAGACGATTACACTATGTACCAGACTAATGGACAAGAATCATTCGCTTTTGAAGAAGATCTCGGGAAAGAAGAGTACTTCGAAGAATCCCAAAATTTAACCGACAACTACAAAGAAGAGACCGTTAAAATCGATCAAGACGATTTTTAGGACATACGAGCCTCGGAATCGATTTTCAATAATGAATCTACAAAGCGAAAATAACGAGCTACCATTTATATACGACACAAACACCAAATCTAGAATATTAATTGACACAGGCAGTACTAGATCATTTATGCGAAAATCTTTAGGCTGGAAAAATTTTAAAACAAGCATAAAAAAAGAGCCGTTTGAAGTAATCACCGCACACGGCACTTCAAAAGAAAATTTTTGCTGCACCATACCTCTGTTGTCTAAAAAAGCAATTAAATTTTATTTATTTGACTTTCATCAGAATTTCGACCTATTACTCGGGCTAGACAATATAAAGGATTTAGGAATAAACTTAGACTTTATAAATAATAAATTAATACTTTGTGATGAGGAAATCCCTATTCAATATTTTAACACTGAAAAAGGAAGTTGTAATAAAACGGACAGCACGTCAATAAAGCAGGAACAATTTAGTTATGTTATACAAGCCCGCACTAGCCAAACAGTTAAATTCAAAATACAAAATATTCATAATGGAGAAGGTATTTTACCACACAAACAAGTGAACGGATTAGAAATTCCGCAGTGTATAGTTTCAGTGCATAAGGGTGAAGCCTATTGCCCTATTATAAACAATACGGAAGAAAATGTAAAATTAACAATAAGTAAACCATTAGAAGTAAAATCTTTAGAGGAATATAATATTTTCAAACCTGATACAATGCAAACGAACACTAATTTCAATATGATCGATTATAAACAAACAAAATCAGGAAGTAAAAATTTCGATTTATCAAAATTTAGGATGGAACACATGAACTTGGAAGAAAAATCCGCCGTAACAAATTTATTAAAAGAATATGCTGATTTATTTCATATTGATGGAAACAATTTAACCTTTACCAACCAAATAAAACATGTTATTAGGACTACTGATGAAATTCCCGTGTACTCTAGAAATTATAGATATCCAGAGATTTACAAGAACGAAATTAATAAACAAACTGAGGACATGCTTGAACAAGGAATTATTAGACCTTCAAATTCTCCATGGAACTCTCCTGTCTGGATTGTACCCAAAAAACAAGACGCTTCTGGCAAAAGAAAATTTCGATTAGTAAAAGATTTTAGAGGATTAAACAAGAAAACAATTGACGATAAATTTCCCTTGCCAAACATTACCGACATATTAGATAAATTAGGACGATCTCAGTATTTTACAACTTTAGATTTAGCCTCAGGATTTCACCAAGTAGAATGGATAAAAATAGCATAGAAAAAACAGCGTTTTCAACAGAAACGGGACACTACGAATTTTTAAGAATGCCCTTTGGACTAAAGAATAGCCCCCCTACATTTCAAAGAATTATGAATAATATTCTGAGAGGCATCCAAAATGAAACATGTTTAGTTTATTTAGACGACATTATAATTTATTCTACTAGCCTCCAAGAACATATACAAAGACTTAAAGAAGTTTTCGACAGATTACGCAAAGCCAACTTTAAAGTACAGCTGGATAAAACAGAATTTTTAAGAAAAGAAGTGGCATATTTGGGACATGTTGTGACACCAGATGGCGTAAAACCTAACCCAGCAAAGATTTTGGCAATCAAAAACTATCCAATACCCAAAACCACCAAACAAATTAAAGGATTTTTAGGACTAATAGGCTATTATCGAAAATTTATTAAAAACTTCGCCAATATAACAAAACCGTTTACTAACTGTTTAAAGAAAAATGCAAAAATAAATATAGAAAATCCAGACTTTATAGAATGTTTTGAAACATGTAAAAATATATTGACTAACGAGCCCCTTCTACAATACCCAGATTTTGAAAAGGAGTTTACTCTAACGACAGACGCGAGTAATTTTGCACTAGGAGCAATTTTAAGCCAGGACAAAAATGGAAAAGACCTTCCTGTAGCGTATGCCAGCAGAACTTTAAACGACAGCGAAACTAATTACTCCGCGATTGAAAAAGAGTTATTAGCGATCGTATGGGCTACCAAACACTTCAGGCCTTATTTATTTGGGAGGAAATTTAAAATTTATACAGACCATAAACCTTTACAATGGTTATTTTCAGTTAAAGAACCAAATTCCAAGCTTTTAAGATGGAGATTAAAATTAGAAGAATATGATTATGACATAAGATACAAAAAAGGCAAATTAAACCAGAACGCAGATGCTTTGTCTAGAATACAATTGAATATTACTAATAAAAAGTCAACAAACACCCAACACACTGTAGAACCAGACCTTGAGCTATCTCCAGCGAACTTACTGAGTCGTTACTTCCCGGAATTGAATGAAGATAATGAGTCTATGGTCGTACAACTCGACGCAACAGATAATGCCAACTTAGAGTACGATCAAGAAAGTGACAGTCAAACCGTGCACTCCAATTTTGAAGGAAACACCCAAATTGAAATACCAATTTCCGACGAGCCTGTAAACTTTGGAAAAAATCAAATATTTTTGTCATTAGTAAAATATGAGCCAAAGAAAGTAAAAATTATAAAACTATTCGGAACTTCAAAAATTCGTTTAATGGTCGAAATATCAGAAAATAATTTTAAAGAAGACATAGTTAACTTTGTAAAATCATATTTGGTACCCAAAATAAAATATAATCTATATTTTGAAGACGATTTTTACGAGAAATTTACATCATGCGTAGCCAAAAATTTCAAACAAACTGAACTAAATTTGGTTAAGTGTAATAACAAACTCTTAGACCTAACTTCGGAAGAAGATACCTTAGAAACGATAAGTAATTATCATGTTAGCAAAACCAATCACCGAGGGATACAAGAAACATACGAACAAATTAAGCGAAGATATTATTGGCCCAATTTAAAATCACTAATCCAAAATTTCATAAATCAGTGTGACATATGTCAAAGAACCAAATACGACAGAATTCCCTTACAGCTAGAAATGAACTTGACACCAACAGCTGCAAGGCCTTTCCAGATAATTCACATCGACACTATCTCTTTAGAAAAGAATTCGTTTATCAGCATTGTCGACAGTTTCACAAGGTATGCTCAAGCTTATCGCTTGGGAAGCTCTCAAGCTACAGAGATTGCAGACAAGTTATTAGATTACTTCGCGCAGTTCTGCTTACCAACAGTTATTATCTCAGATAATGGAACGGAGTTTAATAACAGAATTGTGAAAGAGATATTAGACCTGCATAAAATCAAAATCCATTTTATCAGTACACAAAACCCCCAATCAAACGGATTATGTGAAAGATTCCATTCCACCTTAATAGAACACATAAGGCTGTTAAATAATCAAATCGAATTTAAAAAAGACAGTATAATTAAGAAAGTTAAATATGCTATAATAGCCTATAACAATAGCATACATTCAGTCACAAAATTAACGCCGTGCGAAGTCTTATTTGGACACATAAATTCAAACTCTTTATTAGATATAGATTTAGGAAAACAAATTGTAAATGACTACGTTTTAAACTATAAAGAAAAAACAAAAATACTTTACGAAAACATTAAAGATAGCAATCAAAGAATTAAAGAAAAAGTTTTAGAAAAAAGGAATGTAAACAAAGAACCACTTCCAGAAATACCATCTGAAGTTTATATAAAGTCAGTTCAGAAGCAAAGCAAAACGAAAAACAGATATAGCAAAGAAGAGATAGCTTCAATAAACAAGGAAAGAAAAACTGGCAAAATAAAGCCTAGACATCATGACACAAAAGACAAGATACATTTGTCGAAAATTAAAAGGCCTAAGAAGATAAAAAATGTAATTAATGCTCAAAATAATTTTCCAGGTCCCTCCTGTTCGTCATTGGCACAGCCACCGACTCAGCAGAGATCAGAGAAGTCAACAACAACCTCGGAATAATCCCAATAGACCTTGGGCCGGCCAAATTAGAATCTTCCTACCATACCTTTGTCCACTATTTTAATGTAAGAAACTTAGTAGCTCATCTAAATAACATTGATGCCTATTATTATGATGTATTGCAAAATTTTGAAACTAGTTGCTACAATTGTAACGGTAGCTTATTAAACAATGAATATGTAACTGATAACAGTAATAGAATAAGAGATATTGTTAATTATTTTAAATATGTTAATCACAGTAAAAATGTAATAGAAGAAAAATTAGAAATTATACTCTTAAGAGAGAATGGTAACAAAAGAACAAAAAGAGGTCTTATAGATGGACTAGGATCCGTTATCAAATCTTTAACAGGCAATTTAGATGCATATGATGGTAAAAAATATGACAAAATAATTAAAGATATTGAAAATGAGCAAATTAAAATTAATTATCAAATTGAATCTCAATACTCCTTTAGTAATAATATTATGAAGGAATTAAATAAAACTTTTATTGTAATTGATGAAAATTTTGTAGAATTAAAAAATAAGTTAAGTATTGTGAATCGTAATGTAAATGACTTTGTTGAACTAGAAAAATTTAGAAGTATTCTAAACCAATTGAACATTTTATATGACATGATGTTACAGGTAATCACAGATTTAGAAAATTCTCTTACATTTTGTAAACTAGGTGTTGTACACCCTAGTGTTATTTCAACCCAAGAATTATATGAAGAATTAAACAAAATTTATAAATATTATAATGAGAGGTTACCTTTAGAACCTAAAATGGAAAATATGTGGGAATTAGAGAACCTAATTAAAGTTAATTGTAAACTAGATTCTGAAAGGATTGTATACTTTATAAATTTACCCATTGTAGAAAAAACTCAATTTAAATTGTATAAATTACACTCTATACCCACAAAATATGAAACAGATTATGTAACAATTATACCAAAAGTAAGGTACATATTAGTGTCTAACTCTGTAATATTAGGTTTAGACAATGAATGTAACTGTAAAACCGATTCCATATACTTTTGCTCATTCGACATTCTAACACACCATAAATTAGACTGTGAAGTGTCCATTATCAGGAACAACGATGCCAGCAACTGTGAATATACTGCATTGGAAGTTACAGACAACTTAATTAACTGGATCCCAGAAATCAACCTTTACCTGGCGACCTTCCCCAACAAGCAGACTCTGGAAATTACCAATCGCAAGGCAACTACCACCGTCACCCTTCAAGGCATATATTTGATAAAAACTAATAATGATTCAGTCTTTTTCAACAACATGAAACTGAGCCATACATCAACAACTTCGGGAGGCCATCCTATTTTCATGGACACGTCCAAACTACAATTTTCAATGAGTAAAATGCCAGAATTCTCAGTAAACGTTAAACGCCTAGAGTTGGACAAAATAAACACGGAAACCATCTCAAGAATTGACCCAACTATGGAAATAACCCACCACATCAGTATCTGGACTATTGCCCTTTACGGAGGCGTATTCAGCAGCCTTATATACTTCGCCCTCATCAGGAAGAAGAAGAAGACTTCAACCAACGCCGAAACTTCGCCAACCCCCGAAGTTCTCTTTAGGGATGGAGGAGTTATATAAACATTTTATGTGAACATTTCATTATTAAATGCGTGCTAGGAAAATTCCTGCTTACGCAGCTTTAGTATTATATAGGTGTGAGAACAGAGCCCCGGCAGTGTGTAAGTCGCCTCTGTATCGCACAGACGTTTTCCACTCCGATTGAGTGCATATCAATTGTATTGTTTTATTAAGTAAAATTTATGTAACAGTTTTCCAAATTAATTGTTTATTAAATTCAAAGGTTTGTAAAAATAAAAATCATTTTTAAAAACCTTTCGTGCTTAATATAAAACGTAACTTATATATATTGTAAAGTAAATTTAAAAAAGACGCAACGGGGTTTTATTATTATTGATTTTATTGAATGATATTTAATTTCTATTTAAAACAAAACAAAAAACTACTCAGGAACAATTCATTAACATTTATTATAACAATTTTTATTTCAACATTTAAACAATAAACACAAAACAAAAATTTATAACTTAACAAGTTTTAACAAACTCGGTTTAACTCTTATTTCTTTTGATTTTATAGTTACACAATTTTAATACCCTTGGCTAATTTTACGATCTCTTACAATCTCGGGGTTTATAGCATGGGCTATATTTTTTTAATTCTTTGGTTAATTAAATAAATTTTGAAAAACAATATTAAATTTTGAAATTAGTTTTAATAAATATTTTCCTGATGGAAAAACTTTAATTTGGAATAAGCAAAAAGGCGAAACTATTTGAACTGGATTATGATCTTATTACTATTAATCACAAGATATTCTAATGTACAATTTTAAACTTCCCTATTATCCTAAGAGTCCACTAAAGTTTATTTTTTATAGCGCTATATATACTTAACTTATCAAATATTGAAATTCCACAGGTCGCTTACGTAAGATTCCGTTCTCTTCAAATTTCACTTTTTACACACTTAAATTCGTTTTAGTTCCTTCAAATTATATTTCCACTGTACTTTATCTTTAAATTCTCTTATCCTTATTTAAAATTGCCAAGTTTCTTCACAAAACGGTATAATTTTGACGAATTCCTTCCAATGTAAAATTTTGACTGCTAAGGAAGGTCTGCTTCCTCGGCGTCACCACGCCAGACTCTAACTACTCGTCCTTAGATTTTAAACAATTGTTTGTTTTTTTAATATGGCGGCTTCTCCTTCTTAAAAACAAAATCATATGGATTATAATTTAGTTCGATTCCTTCTCACTAGAGTCAACTGCACACTTGACCTATTTCTTTACTTTCACATCTGTTAATGTCAACGAACTATTTTCACCGGTTTTAATTTCGTTAACATACTGTTTCAATTTTCCGATCCTTAACCAACCTTCCAGTGTTTATTTAATTACTATTATTAGTGTGTGAAGTGTCTTTGTGTTTTACTTTTGTAATAATTCGAATTGTGTGTGTTTTGAGCCGAATTCATAGAAACATAACCTTTCTAATCTCATTGTTTACAATCGTATTTCACTTTCTCCTTCAAGTAATTACTTATGCCCTATGTTACTAATATTTACAATTTTGTTTGAATATAATTATTATTAGATTATCTTGTTTTAAATTTTATTTGATACAACAAATTTCCTTATGTATTTACAGTTCAAATATCTTATTTATATGTTACAACCGTTTTATAACCTTTCTAGGCTTTTACCTAAAATTAGTTTCTATTTAATCTAATCAATCTTTTAATGAATTTCTTTTTTAAATTTTGTGTGAGTTATTTCTAATATATTCTTCCAATTCTTAAATAATATTATATAGCCCATTCTATAAATGTTACAATATATATATATATATATATATATATATATATATATATATATATATATATATATATCACTTTATATATATATATCACTGTATATATATATATTGTAAAAATTGTCAATCGTTCATAAAATACGATTTTATTCATCTACTCAGGTTCAAATACATTTTTTTTTTTTTATCTGTTATGGATGACAATGGATGTTAATACAGTTTTTTTCAAATAGTTATTCATTAATTAATTTTTTTTTTAAATGATGCCTCGTTCGGCAAACTGAATAACTACATGTTTGAAATCCAGCACTTTGGCACTGTTCCAACTTTTCCACAGCTAGACATAAGTTTCTTAAAGATATATATGAAGTTATAAGAGACAATGTTTCCTTACAGTGATGAAGCAATACAAGGGATGTATAGAATGAGAAATTATAGACCGCCATCAGCTTCATAAATTAGAAACGAAAAAAAGAAATCGAATAAATAATTACAAACAAAAATAATGGTCCGACACCATATACAGTACGTATATAGAGTGAAATGGAAAATTACACGGATATTCGTTCTCTATTTTGGCACTTAATATTGTTATTCTGTCATATGATTATACTTATTTATATTAACTGTAATTATAAAATAAGAATTAACTAAAAAATTCAGCTGGTTTCACTCCACATTATGTTTAAAATTGTTGTCCTTGAATGCAGTTTGTGTCCCAAAAGACAGGCTTATCGCGTTACATCTCAATAGGGTTAAACAACTCTTGATGTGACCACTTAAATCCTCGTTGCAAAAATTTATTATTTTCCATTGCAAGTAGGTAAACCGATTCAACATTTGAATATAACACAGAAAAGTGTGGGGATTTTTATAGTAGTGGGAGTTGTCAACACAAGAGAGACACGGACACATTTGTTGGCATCAAGTGTAACCAACTTTCTTTCATCTTTACCGACTTCTGATTGGAAACAAAATTTCAGTTACCAACACGGTATTTTTGTTGTCAGCTACGCTTGTTCCAAACAAATTAAAACATTATTCCTAAATTGCTCTCCCCAAATTTTGGCAACAAGTTGCAAACTAGTGACTTGGCTTAACATAATACTACAGACTAAAAATAATAATAACAATTAATATTACTTTAAAATAAAAATAGCCATGTTCATGAAAATAGAATTATTATGTGATGCAAAATCGAGTTACTGAATTTTGACGCTTTAGATCAAGCCGCTAATCAAGTAAAAACACTTTCAACAAACGTCGGTTTAAAAACTTCTGAAAAATATTACTTACAAATTTACTACTAATGTAAAGATGGCTCCCCTTTTATATTGTAATTATAAAGGGGTAAATTAAGAGAAGAGATGAATTGCAACAGGATGTTTGACAAACACAGTATAACTCCAATGTCTGTTTTTTCCATTTGTTTCATAAAAACACATTCGAAATAAGAGAAGAAATATTTTACTTCCCGAAAACCATACATAGTGGTTAAAGTTTTTACAAAAAGTATCATCATAACCTCGATTTACAACCAAGCAAAACTGAATTACATGAAAGACGGATTCATAAAAAACAATATTATTTTATACTTCATTATATTTTATATATATATATATATATATATATATATACAATATATAGCAAAAAGGTATTCGAATAGGTTGGATTTGCTTCACTGAATCCAGTAACCAGTTAGCTTATATTAGGAAAATTATTCTTTTATTTTTATAATTTCCTTCTGTTATCTCACACTCTCCCGTATATGTCTTGTACAAATTTTCAATTGTTAATAAAATAGGTTTTTATTCATCCAATCAGGTTCAAATACATTTTTTCCATCCTATAGGGGTTGACAATTGATATTATTACAGTTTTTTTTCAAATAATTATTAAATAATTAAATTATAAAATTTGTGGAGTTCAGCGGATTCGAACTGAGAATCTTCATGTTCGAAGTCTAGTGCGCCTTGGCACTGCGCCAACTTTCCAATACCTAGAAATAACTTCTCAAAGATGTATATGAATTTCTTCCCCATCTGGTTTTCGTCGAAACCTCCATTGTCCAACCTTAAACTATTGCCATGATTACCATACAATATCATAAATAGAGCTCTAGAGTAACTAAAATAAAACATTTTGTCAGTAGGAATTTACTGATAAAATTGTTTTTATATTACTTGTTTATGACTAAAATACGCCAATGACTAAAATTCTTGGTTTGTTTGCAATATACGAGTAGTGAGGCTTTTTAAAAAATTCACTGTAACAACAATTGATACACACAAAATTGAAAATTTTCATTAATTACTTCGCCAAATTATCTGTTGAAGTTGACGCCCAAGTGATTACAACCAACTCCATCTGTAGCTCCAATAATAATTTAATTTTTGAATGGAAACTTTTTTCATAACTAAAGCAATTTTAACCGAATATTTTATAGCTATACTTGAATATACTGTAGTTGTATAACAATGTGGTATAACATTTTACAATAGTTCCTGGAGAATTACTCAATAAAAAAGTGTTTGTAGAGAATTGTATTCGTAACGAGGTAATTCCTCAATCAAACAAGTATGACTCAAATACTATTCAGTAATATACTAAATTGATAAATATATTTCTTACATTACAGATTTTTATAATATTTAATTTTTTGTTCAACAAATCTTTTCCCAGTGCCATCCTGCTACAGACATTGATAAAAAAAAAACTATTATCGTGCTTCCTGGGTAATCTCAACCCTCCTAGTACAGAGTATTTTAAACTCTTGAATTTTGTAGTCCATTACATTCAGTGAAACTAATGACTTTAACATTAGTTTATGACTATCCAAACTTTAAATTTTGTAAATTTATAAAAACTTACTGCGACAGAACGTTTTCGACCTCTATGTGGAGATCATCAGTGTCTTCTGCTTGGAGCTGTTAAGTTAAACGGTGACGGTTTTAAAAGCATGTTTTCGATAGTATCAAAGAGTATGTGTGATTTGTACTGGGTTTGTTCGTTTAATATGTTTGTACTTTGTGCTTTTGTAAATTTCATATTGTTCTAGTGTGTTAAGATGTGGTCCTTTTTTGTTGTATAAGATTTTTAGGTTATGGTAAATGACTGCGTTCCGTTTGCTTTATGTGATTGTAAAATACTGAGTTGGTGTTCTCTTTGTGTTCCTCGACTCTTTGTTTATAGCTGCGACCTGTTTGCCCAATGTAAAATTTGTTGCAATTGTTGCAGTTTAATTTGTATACACTTGGTGCTTATAGTTTATCTTTGTTGTTGGTGTCGTGTTGTATTTTGTATTGCAAACTTACCTATTAGTTTTATATGATATTTTGAATACTGTTTTTTGAAATTTGTGGGCTATTTTATTTGATGTTCTGTTTATGTACGGTATTGTGATGTATTCGTTTTCCCTCTCTGTAGTGTTAATTTTAGTGTGTTTTTTTTTGTCTATTGTGAAATAGTTTGTCTATTATTTAGGTGTTGTTTCCATTTGTGTATGCTAAATATTTAATGGTGTCTAGTTCTTTGTTTATGTTTTCTGTGGTCATTGGTACTTCTTTGAGTCTGTGGACCATGGACTAAATGCAACGTGTTTGTGTTGGATAGGGAAGTTTGAGGTGATGTGGATAAGTGTCTGAGTGTGTATAAATTTTAAAACCACTGTACTTTGAATTGTTTTATGATCACTTTACAGCTCATAAACACATTTCTTAAAAAATGTTACGTAAAATGCATTTGAATTTAACAATATATTTTAATTAAAACCTTTTCCATATGCTCCCTTGATTACCTATATAGTTTATTTTTATATGCATAGCTATATTGTCTTTTAAAAATTGTGGAAATACGTGCTAATTAAGTTTATTCCTTCTGACTAGTACATACGTTAAAGTTCTGCTTTTATATGTTAGTCCACCCTTCTTATTTTCATGAAAGAAATTTTTAAATAATATATATTAATTTTTTTTTAAACTCTGTTTTCAGATGAATTCAAATTAAACCATATTTAAAAGTGGTGACTTTGATAAATTAATTTCTCAACTATAAAAACCGTAATCGGAATCTCACTAAGAAAAGTTAATATATCTTTCTACTTGTTATAAAAAAATACTTTGAATAATTGAAATAGATCCAAAGTGGAAACTGAAAACACAATAAATGGGTCTTTTCTGTATTAGGAATCTGTTCCTGTGCAAGAACAATGTCAATGGAACGATGGGACAGTCCGTTCCTAGCTAGTTTTCCTTACCTAGTTAATTTAAAAGTGTAAGGTTATGTTGTTTTAATTTTTAACATGAGTCTAAACTTACTATGTTCTTTATCGAAATCTTTCATTTTGCTTAAGTCAACACAATTGTATGTTCGTAATTTCAATGTGTGCTCAAGTTCAATGAACAAAGCTATCTTCAAAAGTGGAAAAGTTTTTAACAAATTATTAGGAAATGATTCTAGAAAGAAGTGAGTTCTTATTATAAGTAACTAAAATTTATAGAATAGCGCCTAACATGTTCCATAACTTCGAGATTTACCAGTAATATTCATAATTGATTGAAAACAGGCAGCTCTTTTCTTAATGAAAAATGGTGTTAAATTGATGGCAGTGGAAACGTTGAAGTTTAATAATGTTTTAATGTGAGGCTAATAGTATTATTACTTCTATAATCAACTACACATCATAAAGAATTGTGTACATTTTTTTAGTAACAAGTTGTACTATACAAAGTTGAAAGTTCTCAAGAAATAGTAAATATTAAAAAACTTGATACCATCAATCCAAAAATTTTAAAAATAACCTCACTTTATAATCACAATGTAACTTTATAAACTAAGTTGGCACTTTTTTCCGATATAAAGTCACAACATGTCTTAGCGAGTAGGAATAAACATTATTGTACAGTAACATTTCATAAATCAATAAATATATTCATAACACCCCAAAATGGACAACACTGACAATGTTTGAATCGAAGCTGTATTGTTGCAGAATGTCTACAAGATGGAGGATACTACACACATCAACCATTTCATTTATGTTGAGGAACTTACCTGTTTACTATGATGTTTTCTAACTTCTATCTTGTCCATATACTTTGTGTTTCTGACTCTGCTTCGTCTGGTATAAATGTTGTTGGCATATCGATTACATGGAGAAAGTAAATAAATACCTTATGTTCTAATGTAGTATAACATAGTGCTGTATTGTATATATAACTCTTGACTGTATAAGGTTTCATTTGTTTTTAAAATGAGGTTATTTTTACAACTTTTTAAAAAAATATTTAGTTTGTGTGGCCAGCTCTTTTATAATTTTTATAATTTTCCTGGTTCCTAAGGATGTTCCATATCATTGAAAAGTGCGGAATATCAATGATGTAGGGATAATTGATGAATACCACATAACTGTTAGCTATATTCTAACATAATCAATTCAAATTTTAGAATTTTTCTTTTCACAATTGATAATACAAAAACTCAAGATTATCTACGTCAGAAAAAAATAAGAAATATGTAACACCTTTCAATTAGTTTGGAATCATACTTGTTTGTCTTGGACTAATGCTGTTATAGTATTTTTCTGCCAAATGGTACAGTAAACTCCATTAGATTAGCATACTTTAAAGTCTTAGGTAGAAAGGTAAGGCTAGAGAACACAGCCACGTTAAGGCTAATTCTTTTTGATTAACTCGTGAGGATATATATATATATATATATATATATATGTGTGTGTGTGTGTGTGTGTGTGTGTGCATTAGTTTGATATCATTCATCGACAAATCTTTAAATCACCTGAGGTGGTACAAAAACTTTCAAAATCACCAACATTTACCACCATTCAGAACATTCATAGGTGCAAGTTCTGGTTTGGTGACTAGTTCTTAACAGACCTCATCTTTTCAGAGTGTTAAGGTATATAACATTTCCATTCCAATCCCTCTTTATTTTGACTAACACTACTCAGAAATCTATCTCATATAGATATAAATGCTCATGATTAATGCATGGCACATGTGCAATATACTTCATCCATCAGCAGACACAATAGTGTTTGGGTTTTCTAAACAGTAAATCCAGTCCAGTGAGTCAGCATTACTGAGATCGACAACGAATTTTCAAGTTGAGTACAAGTGAACTTACTGATATGGGAGCATCTTGGACTATGGTTCCACTACTTGTCAATCCATATGGTTCACACTGTACAATTAGGCTCTTATGAGATACCAGGATATGACTCCTCGTTACCAAACCTTTTGTTTAATAAGTTAATCCTCTTCATGAATTCAAGACATAATTTATCATATAAGATGTTAGAATTGTTGTGTAATTTTTAATTTTTCTTATTGTTTGGTATGAAGTTTTTTTAATTTTATCTAGTATTGTATTTTGTAAACGCTTTATTTTTGTTATTATGATTCACCAATGCGAATCCCTCGGTGAATTTTCAGACAAGTCTGTGAAATGAACTTTTTTTTATTAGGTTGCACATTTCTTTGTGTGTTAAAGTGAATTATAAGATGATTTGTAGTTTTAGTCAGTAGATGTCTCAGTAAACAATGAGTCAGGCCTGGTCTAGGGTTCCTGCCTTCTGTATCCAATTTCTGTGTTGTTCCGCTAAGCATGTGATTCATAACTGTTTTCTGTTTCAGATCTAATGAGTGTTAAATTAGTTGCTACTGCTATCTTGTTAAAAATGTTAAATAATATTTAAGTGTTGATGTTTATTTATGTTGACTCTGTTTTTAGTTATAATTTTGTATAAACAGATTTTATTAGTGGATCGTTTACAACGTCCATTTTTATATAATATATCATTGTTATTTTTCTTAAACTGTTTAATCTGTATTTAGGTTTTGTTTATTGATGATGGAGCGAGATAAGGGGGGAGAGCAAAATATTAATAATAATAACAATAATGTAAAATATATAATTCTCCTGAGTAAGAAATGTTGTGCCCTGCATTTAGATTAACTTTATTGCTTGACTTTTTATGTTTTATCTTGTTTGTTTTATTTAACTTGTATGATAACTTGACTATATATTAGTAGTAGCCAAGCATAGAGAAAGGTGTCATCGTTGCCGAAACTAGTCTGTTGTGAACTAGTGTGTTTGTTTATTAAAAACTAATTTTTAGTGAGATTTAGAGTCAACTATTTTGACTTTTACCTTTGTGAATAGTTTTCACTTGCTAAGCTCTAATTAACAAAATATTTTATGTATTGTTTCTGTATCCAAATGAAAACTAAGTACTGTATTTTTTATTAAGGTATGGGCCAAATATTATTTTATTATATAATTTTTTTTTTTTTGTAACAAAAATAAATTATATTAAATAAAATATGTTTTAGGCCAATGGTATATCTTTTAACATTTTTTTAAAAAATGTTTCTACAAAATAGCCAGCAAGACTGGTAGATTGTTAGACTTTTTTCATGTGACGTTTTTATTTTTTATTTTATCGTATTTTTTATTTTACACTTTTACACCACAATATGAATCATTGAACATTTCAGACAACCAACATTCCTACCTACTTTTCTAGGTTTTAGAGGCATAAACAATTTGTGTGAGGAAAAAAATTTCTTTTTTTTTTATTTACATGAAACAAAAGGAGACTCAATGATATGTTCATTTCTTTATATTACTCACCACTTTATAACAAACAAAAAAAATAATATGTAATACAAGGTTTTCATGCTTAAATTATATTTTTATGTGTGTTTTTAAAAATATATGTATCAGTTACATATGTTTTTTGATTCTTTTACACATCACTCAAAATGTCCATAGCATTTGGCCTTGTTTTGACCACTAGTTGTAGGGTCAAACATTTGTTATTTAATTTTACAATAATGGTTATGGCTTCTATAGTGTATGCACCTAAACATTATAAAATAATATTTCTTAAATTATTTATTGTCTTTCTTTGCCCAACCTCTAGCATCTACTGAGTATTAATATAAGATGTAAATTACTTTATTTCAGGTCAGTGAATTATAGATACAGCTCTTACAACCTTCCCTTTGCTGCACTGTTTATTTTTCTAACTACACCAACTTTGCTTTAAGTTAATTATGGCAATCATGAATTAAATTTGGCTATGTTCTTTTAGTTCAAGTGGCAAAAATAAAATCTTTGTTTTAGGAAATATTATGTTGAATCCTTCATTCCTGAAATGCCAGTACTTCCTGGACAAAATTTTAAAAAAGTGAATGGTGGGAAACACAGTAGTCGTAGAATTGCAGTGTTAAATAAGTTGTTCATGTCACACATCAGCGAACTCATGGCAACTGGGGATGCAGCTGAAGTCATAGGTGGATTAAGTGTTGAAATATCAAGGGTTAGTCTACTAATGTAATATTTGACAAATACTTCTTTATTTAGTTTTAAGCCTACAATCTTTCTTTATTCCTTACATGCAGAAAGCATTCCTACTTACTTCTTACTTCTCAGTACAGGGTTCCCCACTCTAGGAGTAGCTGATAGCCTGATGTCAACAATAAATCGATTCTGCTACTGACAAATATTTTTTCTTGAAGAATATCTTGCCATAAAAAGCATTCTTGCTTTTTCAAATAATCATATTCCAAATATACATAGAAGTTGTTTTATTAACTAAGTGAAAGTATTATAAAGAAACAAAATCAAAGTGTAATAAAGGTTAAAATATTAAGTCATAAAATAACATTCAAAGAGCTTTATTTTGAATAGTAACGCCTAGAATTTAAATACCAAAATAAAATTATTATTAGAGTTGATAGACTTTAAATATTTGCATCGTAATTTAATGTGGTAAATAGTTCCACAAAAAACTAGTAAGGTGATAATAGTCATATTGATTGCCTTAAAATCATGTAAAAAATATAATTAAACTTATTCAAGATTTGGTCAGTCTTTGGTAATTCATAACTAGTTTAAATTTGCCAGTGGTATAATGGTTTTAAAGATTCTTAATTTTAAAATAAGTCTGTTATATAGGAATACCACGTAAAAATTGTCAATGTATCTGCAAAGAAACACCATCTGTCTTACTTTATTAAAGTTTTACACATCAATAAAAAAGGACCACACCTCAACACACTAGAACAATATGAAATTTACAGACACACAAAGTACAAAACATATTAAACCAACAAATTCAATACAAACCACACATACTCTTTGATACTATCGAAAACCTGCCTTTAAAAATGTCACTGCTTAACCCAACATCTCCAAGCAGAAGACACTGATGAAGATTAACACATTTCGATCAAAAACGTTCTGTCTCAGTAAGTTTTTACAAAATTTAAAGTGTGGATAGTCATAAACTAATGTTAAAGTGATTAATCCATTAAAGTATTAGTAACAGTTTTCCAGTTTGAATTATTTTATACAAATAAAACGTAACTTTCTCAGATTAGTTTAAAAACGTATTATCTTTAGTTTTAGATATAAACAAAAATGGAATAAAGTGAATTAATAATTTTGCTAGTGTCTAATTATAATTAATATATACTAATGTAAATAGTTATATACTTGAAAGTTAAAACACAATATCTAGAGCACAATGGTGCAATATATTACAATGAAAATATTGGAAAGAACCCCAGAGTGAATCACTCTAGTTTGTAACTTCTTGTTTGCTAGATTGTAATTTTGTAATAAGACCCTTTGATGAGGATGACATGGTCATCGAAATGTACATAAAGGTTTAATCTTAAGTAACTTGTTTTAATTGTTATTTTTGTGGTAATGGGGTTCTTTCCAATATTTTCATTGTAATTAAAAGTTAAAAGCAACTTGAAGCATGTGTGTTAATTTGTTGTAGTGTTTTGAATTCACATGACAATTTCATGACATAAAGCATTTGTTAATGTCATGCCAATTCACTCTACTAATTACTGTAAACTACTGAAAAAATAAGTTATAAGAGACATAATGCCAGTTTCAAGTGAAGAGGGAAGATTGAAAGTAGACAATTTCAGAGTGAGATGTGTCGTACATAAAGTCACTGTGGCTTGTTTTTACTTCACACAGTTTGTTTATACAACCTTCATGTTTTTTACTGTATTTGTTTCTTGTTCAGATTTCGAATGGTTCAAATGATGTTTAAATTGGGGGGGGGGGGGTCTAGAAATCAACTGTATTTTGGGGTGGTGTTATTATGGACATTTCATTGTACAGATTATTTTTTTATAGTGTTTTGGTTTTTTATTGTTTTTTCTCTAGGAGCATTACTATTGTCATTTCACTATTTTGTCTTGTCATCTGCTTTAATATCCTGCAATTTGGATTATTTTACGCCTTTCCTAGTTAATATTTCCTCACATTTACTTTAGTTTCACAGAACAATCATTTTAAATAGTTTGTTGGACTCCAAAACGTTTTATAATACAGCATCACATGTAATAAATGCTAGGCTAGGAATAACAAAAAGTGTACCTTAATTTAACAGTAGACCAATTCTATTTTGCTAAGGCATGAAACAAAATTAACAATTTTCTAAAATTAAATTTCAGGTGTCTATGTGTTCAACATTCACCCAACTTAATGTATATTGGCTTTCAAAAGGAAATGATAAAGACCAGATCATAGAATCTCGACTTTTAGATATTTCAGCATCTTTAAGACATGAGTTATCTCAGTTGAGAGTTATGGGAGAAGTGCCTAGAATTGTGTTTTGTAAAGGTAAATTTATTGAGAATTTATTAGTGTTTACCGTAAACATTAAGTGACATTGTTGGGGGATTGGGAACAACAGAGTAACCATTGTAACCCCAGTTTCTATTCTTCCTTACTGATCTGCACGTCTTCGTCTTACAAAGTTAAGATCTACAGCAATGTTTGTAAAGGAATTTAAATAGGTTTAATATCCTTCTGCATCTTCAAGCTATCCTGTTGATATAGTTGTCCTCTTCCAAATGTTGTTGTCTGTCTTTGTTGTTCAAAATAAATTGTCTGTTTCGTAATCATACAGAAAAGTACTTAAAATTATCAAACTATGTATTGTCAGTACCTTAACCAAGATTTAGGAATGATTTGAAGAGAAAAAAATCCATTTCAAGTTGAAAATTTGTCATACCTTTACTGGCATGAACTTTTTCTTAAATTGAACTAGTAAATAATATTTTGAAATATTTACCAGAAATTGGCATTATTCAGTAATAAAAAAAGTTATTTGTAATTTGACTAAGTTATAGAAGGTAAAATTGAAGGAATAAAAATGGTACATCTTGACTTAGTTTTGGCAAAGCTTTAATACTCTGACATTGGTTACCTCATGTAGAGAATTTTATCAACAGCTAAAATTTATTCTGGGGAAGAAGGTTTTATTAAGTTAAATTACTTTTAATAGCCTATATTCTACCATAATAGTCCTTTTATAAGACAATAAATTGAGAATGTAATTCAAAATTGCATTACATTTTATAATCTACTTATGAATTTATAAAATATACATATGAATTCATTTAAGGCTATATGTATAATATACATATAAAATTTTTAGGTTAGTTCTGGTAGAACTTGAAGTTTATTTATAATGTTTTGCACTAGATAGGCGACTGACAGATACCTTGGTAATAGTCTGGTATGTAATCTTAAAATAGATTCATATAAACACCAAAATGATGATATATTTTGGAGACACTATAATTATACTTGCCATATATCTCGGTATTACAAGCTTGACCTGGATGTCCCACCCGATTGCCTGATTGTCCTGGTCATGGTTCAAGAACCCAATTTTTTTTCAAATAAGTGAGCAATTAGTTTAGTCTACAGATTCATGAGTATCCCTTCATGCAAATACTCAACCGGCTCAGCTCGTCATGGTCCCGAAATGAATCGTAACCAGACCTCTCACTCCATAACCCAACTTGAGTCAAACACTCGCCGAAATGTGTAAGTCAAATAAAGAACAAATTAAACAAGACAGCCAGCATTAGTCACGTTATATCGCTAGATTCATGCAAATAGTAGATATTTGATTTTTAATCCTATTTATTGTAGAAGTTATTCCTTGTAAAGTTGATGTGACATGTACAGTGCCTTTTCATTCTAAACCTTTGGTGTCTAATTGAGTGACATTTTATTGAGTAAGTACCCAAACCATGCCAAAGAGAGTCTGCAAATTTAATTGAGAGTCTGCAAGGTTCCTTTCTTAAAAAAGGTATGTACACTAGATGACAGAATTGAATGTGATCAATGTGGTTCTGAATTTTCTGTAGTTCAAAGGGCTCAATCAGATATTAAGGATAATTTAAACTTGAAGAAACACAGAAATAGTTTAATGAGTCTTGTTGGATCTTCTAAAATATCAATATTTTTCAAAAACATCAATCCACAAGATAACAAGTGTGAAATAAGTGGGAAAAAATTATTTTATAGAAACCCTGTAAAAAAAATATCACCAAAAGTTATAAATAACTTATAACAATCTTTTTTTTATACTATTTACAAATGACTTTCATACATTAACACAGTAATCATACCAAGATTTGTAATTTGACTTATCCCTAATCCCTCCCTACCCATATCAAATGGTGGTGCCTTGGTTGGCTAGTGAAAAATTATGGTAAGCTTAACTATAATCCTTTCCCAATCAGAATAAAAAACTGAAGTAAGTCACAGATGTGTATGGTAAACATCTGAGACGCTTCATTTTCTCCATCTGTCTGACAAAGGATACAGTGTTCTGGAATATATCATTGTATTAACATTTTAGGTTTTATTTGTGTCACAGACCAGACATTTACCAAGATAAGTCTACCAGTCTCCTATCTAATGTAGATAACAGTTATTTTTGTAGATTAGAAATAAATAAAAGCCTGAAATGTTAACTCGAATAGCTGAGAATATTTATCAGTTGTTAAGCAATAATTTAATGTCATTGTGAATATGGATGAAAACATTATTATATTTTATGCTTCTGCTAGTATTTATTTTCAGAAATATACCCCTAGGCAACCCAAGAGAGAAGAAATATGAACTGCCACAAGATTATTAAATAAACCTGGCAGCTTATTATGGATATCCAGGGATTTGCGGCAAGGAATATAAGACTTGGTCAAATGAGATAGTTGAATAGTACAACTATCACATGTCTGTAAAGTATGGGGGGGGGGAATAGAAGTAGTGATGCAACAACCATGTTAAACTTTAACCAGTATAGTGGACTGTAAGAATCCCAGGATGCAATGTTTCCTTGTGTGCCTTTTCTTCATACTTTTACTATCTGGGGAAAACCTGTGAAAACATCATTTGAAGATACTTTTATTAAGAAAGCAATGGGATGTTCATGATCAATAAACATGATTCTTATGTGCCAAATAAGTAGCAGCATTACAACAGACAATAGAGTTCAAGAGCTAGAGATCATTGAATAGAATTTACAAGTGCATTGGTGACTCACTAGGTTTAAGTTTACATGTACAACTACTGTAAAGAAATACTAGTGACCTGTCAAGATCCAAAAAAGTCACCCCAAATTTAAAGTAGGGAACTCTGTAGCGTCAGCTGAGGTAATATAAGCATCAGCCTCGGAAGGAGTTAGCATAAAAGAACTCTAACTTTCCCTCTTGTAACGATTAGGTCAAAGGTTGTTGCTTGTTATTAAAGTACATTCAATGGCTAAGTGAAATGATGAGGGAGAGCCATTAAATGTTCTCAAATAAAACAATAAAGGTTTGAGAGGCTTATTTCAGACAGACTGTCATAGACATAGAAAAGAACCTATAGTTTGAAGCCTTTAACTTTAAAAATATACCAGAAGTGAATCTTCACCAGTGGATGTGTTATTACAATCGATTGGAGATCTGTTAATACAGTAGTGTAAAGAAAATTAGAAACAAATATTCACCTAGACCAAATAACATATTTTATTTTGTTTTAAATGAACACTCTCCGACCTTCTAGGATAATCTTTTAAAGTTTTTTTTTAATCTGAAAGTCTTAGATTTGACTGTCATTATTTGTCATGTCTAAAATCAAATTGATTGCGAAGGAGGAGAACTGTGATTTTCCAAACTCACCTTACAAGGTCAGTTGCACTTATAAACCGTCATAACACACTTACTACATGTTGTTGCAAGCAGTCACCAACCACATAAATGAAAATAATGTTTTCAATACAGAGCTATAGACGGATTTTGTGGTATGTCAGGTTTCTGGGACATATGTTATTAATTACTATAGTGTTTGGAGATGCCTTTGATTCTGTGAAACATAACTTACTACAGTTTGCTATGGTGTATTATCCAGAGCCTCTGTACATCATGAACTTAAATCCAACACTACAATATCCTATTACTTTGAATATTAACTAGCAATAGGAAATATTCTAAAGTAAATTTAAGAAACAAAGCACAATGCATCCTGCTGCAGAAGGTGGAAATGTTCTGTCCTGGTAAAAATGTTTAAAAGTTAAGCCAGGGAAATGTAGACTCCAAACACATCTACCCGCTATGGATGATTTGTTCTTTACAAGAGCAAATCACAATTATGAATAGATTTATGAAAGGTTGCCTTCTACTATCCTATCTAATTTGGCAGGCCATTCAGTGGCAGTAAAAGATGGGCATAGCACTATGATAAAATTTTGGTTCATTTTTTGTGAGGGATAAGTTTGTTTACTCCAATGCACAAGGTATTCCAAGCATGTTGATCAGAAAATCCTATTTGTTTATAGTGGGGGGAAAGCTTGTAAATTTGGCCCGATTTTGGAATGGTCTATTGTTGAGAAGAGTGGAGATTGAGAGATTTTTATTGACTTTAGAAACTCTTCCTGATTTGACAGCAGTGTCTAACACTCAGAAGTCTTTAATAATAGATGAATTGACTGTTCATACCACCATATGACCAACATACCATCTCAACATGAGTATAAGCTCAACACATACTTAGCTTCATGCTTCTTAGCCATGAAAAACAAGTACTGTATAAGTATAATTTTTGTTGAGTGCATATTATCTCTTGCACTCTACCTTTACATATTCCTGAAATAACAGGTAAAAATCAGGAAATTAATTCCTCATCCTTGCCTTGAAAGCTGCACTATAGATGCCATACAGGTTGTGATTGACATACGTAGATGCTTGGCTACTTTGGTAGGAGGACTTTTGAATCTATAAAAGTGTTTTAACATCGAAGTCAAGCCCACAAATAGTACAAGAAAAAAAATTTAAAGAGAGCAAAAGTTATATGGAGTTAATTTTGAGTGCCATACAAATTATAGAAATATAAGTTGTCAATCCTCCAAGAATGGTTATCTCCCAAGAATTATGTAAGTTCTGTTGAATACATTAACAGTTCTGTAGACATAATGAGTAATTTTCTATCTTTCCTAGCAATATGATATCCTCTACAGTTGTTGCTTGTCTGATATCTTTTGTGGATCAGTGTATCCCTAACTATCTGTGTATTTTCTAATATTCTGACAGATGGACAGAGGTATTTACATCTGAGAACTGACGGATGGATGACATACAAAATGCAGCAGGTGTAGAAAAAATGACTGCTAGAAAAAGCAGAGATTATTGTACTCAGGATATTTAGATATTAAAGTTTTGTAACCCTCTTGTATTTTACAAATGGTAATAGTGTGATTTAATTTATTTAAGAAAAAACTTTAATTACCTTTTTTCTTTATACTTGCAGAAACTCACCGGGTCAGTTGTTTTCCTTAACAATTGTATCATACAACTAACTCAAGCAAACTGGCTGTCTGTTCTAATAGAGGCAGGTTACATTTAAAATTCTTGTTTGTGTTTAAAAAAAAAGATTAAATTTTGAAAAAAATTTAAATAGTTAAACATTACACTTTAAATACGATTACCTTTTTACAAGTTTAGCTTCTAAATTTAAAATACAAAAGTTTATATTCTTTAAAAATATTTTGAGACAAAGCTAGGTTAAAACACACTGGTATCCTATATTTACTGATTTGATTGAATTGAAAAATATCAAAAAATTTTAAGACATATCTAGGCAATCACTTAAACTTACGTGGCTTTATTAGGACATATAATAATTTACACAGCCTCATTTTTATAACAAAATTTAAATTTTGAAAATAATAAACTAAATGTAACAAAGCCACTAATAAAACATTTCCCCGTTGTTAATAAATTTTGAAAATTAAATTATTACAGTACAATTTTAACACCTATAATAATGTCTCCAATCCCATGGATCCTCCATTTAGAGAGTGTTGTGGAAGAATAAGCGAAACTCTTTTTCCCGCGGTAAACACAAGATTCAAAATATCCCCACACTTTTATATTCAGAAAAACTTTTCATTGATTCACATATTTATTAACATGGTGTCATTTTGACTAGCATAGTCATTAAACATTTTTATAAACAAAAATTTGTTTTAAACAATGGCGATATTATATTAATTAAATAACAAATATTTATGCAACATACTGAATTGAAACCAAAATTATAATACAGTTACAGCATTATTACTGTACCGCATTACTGTACCTACTACAGTCAACTCCCGATTATCCGGGATAATTACCGGCAGGGCCGTCACGGATAATGCGAAATCACGGTTAAAACAAATACCATAATATCCACAGCCCTACTTCTACCCAATGACTGTAAAAACAGCTGATAAATAGTATTGCCTCCTGTTGTACCGTCACTACTGTACAGTTCGTTTTAATCAGAAGCAACGCATATACTGACCACTGCGGAAGGGTAGTTTTTACGTTCGACTCGAGTGATCACGTAATTCCGCGAATTCGGCGTTCGGATTTATTCACCGAAAAACGGCCGCTCGCGCTCGGGGTTATCTGACCTCCATGCATCACGTTCGATGCTTCGATGTGCTCTGATCTGATTGGACGTTGGAAATAACGCGTAATTAGGAATTCGCGCGTCATAGAACCTCGTGAATTTATATAAGGACAACAAGAAATATAACGTAAACTCAGACATGGTGATCGAAACTCTGCCCGCGAGTGTACATCGCGCGGAAACAGGTAGGAAAGATTTAGCACACGGGGTGGCGACTGCGGGCGAGTTGACAGTCAATAAATTATTCCGTAAAGGTTACTGTACGCCCCAACGACCGCCCGCGCTCGTACCCGTCCGCCGCGTTCATATTTGACTCCTCCCTCCCCACTGCTTCAAGTGGAGCTGACGATCCCGGTTGATCCGCAACCCGGTTGATGCGATCCCGGATAATCGGGAGTTGACTGTACTATTATTATTGCTGTATACTATTATTACTGTTATTATTGTTCCAGTTTAAAACTTATTAGTTAGTAATTTTGAAAAAGAAATAATTAAAAGTGAATATATTAAACAGTGGTTGACTTTTCCATAGGGTGTATAAAAAAAAAACACAAGCAAACACAGGTTCTTTGTCAATATTGACAGCGACAATACAACACAGAAAGCACTTCCTTTTACAATTAAAAGAAAATTGTTACTTTATTCTTGTCTGTGTCACACAAGATTGTTTATCATAAAATTTGATTATCAATAGTTTTTTAATTATGATTTTTTTCTTCTGATCTCTTAGAAAAATCATTTTTTTAAATATTACAGATCTCTTTAAATAATAAAAAATATTGTGTGGCAAATATTATTTTTTTCAAATACTGTAAATCGTGCCACTTTTTCCAATGTTTAGATAAGCGGCTTTCTCGAATCGATGAAGTGGAAAACCTCTTGCAAAAAGCTGATTTTGGAGATGATTACATACCTTTATCTACTGCCACATATTTCAAAAATGACTGCACAAATATGAATGCAATTGAGGTATGTATGTGAAATAATACTTTTGAGATGTATTTATAGAAAAAAGATGTTGGGAGATGTATTTCTTTTTAAGTATTATAACTAAGTGGAAACTAAATTATCAAACGGCTTATTAGGTCCTTACTCCTTTCCTTTTTTTATATTGCTTCATTTCTCTACATTTTGTACTAATTATTTTTTCATATTTGATCCTTCCTGTATCCCTGGTATGTTCTGGTTTCTTGTTTGATGTAACAAAATGTCTACTTCTTGCTAAATAAACTCTATAGGAACAAGGTCATATAAAATCAGACAATGTATGAACTCATCCAGCTCTACACTCAAACATGAAGAGTTAAGGTTTTTTTTTGCATGGCCACAACTGTCCCTTCCCTGCTCCAAGGTTCAGTTTTTTGGAGCCAGATTCTGTACAGTGACTCCACAGCTACCTTTGAAATTCTCTTTAAAAAGGATCTTTCTCCTGCCCAAGACCAAGTTCTTTCAAAAATGAATAATGATTTAGCAGTCAGGTCTCTAGCACCCACTTCAACTGCATGAAAAAGTCACTTTAATCATTCATTCTTATAGAAGAGGAGAGGTCAGCATACCCATTAAGTTTATAGTCATTTGCTTGGGATGTTCACATCTTCAGAGAATTGTTACCTTCTCTACAACTGCGTACTTCAATGATCTGGTCAGAACAGTAATTATGTAAAATTTCCAAAGAAGTAATACATAGAAGAGTTACATTCATAACATAAATAAAGGGAAGTATTGATTAGTTCTTTTTTAAAATCCAGTTTTTTTTAAAACTTGCAGCTCTTCTAATCTATAGGTTATTTCTGCTTTGTCTTAATGTTCATTTTAAAAATCTTTAACCTAAACTCTAACACCTACTTAAAAATTTTACTGTTTTATGAGATTTTAAAATTTAATGTTAATAAAATGTTGGGGGATCTATTATTATTATTTTTTTAATGTAACATGAGGTGGTAAATTCGAAGTGGTAAAGGAATGATGTATAGTATAGGAAAACAAAAGGACAGGATAAATGGTCAAAGTAATGCAGAAATAATTGAAAGGTGAAAACTTCACTTTTTCATTTACTTCATAAAACATAGTTTTGAGCTTTCGGTCCTATTGAGAGTGTTGAGCTTTTAATGTTTGATTAGTTTTAAATTCAATTTTTGATAAAAGCAACATGAATTTTTTTATATGTATGTGTGTGTATGTGTGTGTGTATGTGTGTGTGTGTGTGTGTGTGTGTGTGTGTGTGTGTGTGTACGTACATATATTTAACATTGTCCATTATTATTCCATTGCACTGACTTTATAAAGTTACTATACGTTAATTGTAAACAATTATTCCACCATTAAGTGCAATTAAATTTTATCTGGTGATGAGGCACCTTTCAGTCACTTATCCATTGTCGTATCACTCAATGAGCAATATAATACAAGATGTCAAACGTTAAAATTTGTTTACTGTTTTGACAGTAAATCATCTAAAACCTGTTTCAGCAAAATAAAACTTTATGGGAAAACTGCATTAAAATTCATTTCTGTATCTTCAAAATCAATTTGAATATTTTATGTGAAAAATGTATTTCTATACTCCAGATATGTTTACTTGCATATATCTATTCTTTAAATTTATTTCAAATTTTAAACTGCTATTGTATTTTCTTACAAACTTATCTTTCAATTTAATAAAAATATTAAAATTTGTTTCCATTATTTTTTAGGAAGAAAATATAGATAAGGAAGAAATACAAGAACAGTTTCCAGAAATGAGTCAAAACACATTAAACCTTAGACATGATGTTATACTTAACAAGGTAACTTTTTTACAAATTTAATTTAATGAAATAAATTTAGATCCCACTACTCTCTGGATAGTACAATTCAATATGTTAGGTGGGGCTAGAATCTTTACTGATTTTGTTACAAGTAAATAAACCTGCATAAACACCTACACCACCTTCTGTTCTAGTTTAATTTTTTACCCTACTTATTCTGCCTTTACAACTAGTTTAACATATATGATACTTTAGCATGAGTAAAATGGTGAGTGTTCGGAACATACAATGTGTGGTTGTAAAATAATAATAGGCCTACTAATTGGCATCTTCTATAATTATCATAAGGTAAGTCTTAGTCATATGTTTAGTCTAGTTTTCAAGTCACAATATAAATAGAAAGTGCTCTATTTTGTAATTAGCATTAAGGTAATTACAAGACCTCTTTGACAGATTCAAGTAACTCATTCTTAAACTTCATTATGTTCACACACTCGTACTCACACGCATACACAAACACATGTACATCATACATGTGACAGTAAAAATGTGGTAAAAAAGCAAAGTCAGTCAGCCAATCACTTTGCTGTTTTTAACCTTCGAGGGGGCGCATAGAGTTTCAAACGGGAGCAGGCACTTACAGAGGTTTATTCTGCACAAAAACTCTTTAAATTATAAACCGCTTTCGATTATATACTTGGGTGACTTCACAATTTAATACTATTTAAATACATTGTAAACAATTTCAGAAATCATTATTGTACAATTTTTAATTTCTGAACTTCATAGTTCTAAAAATATTTTGAATTGTTAAAACGTATAAGCAATGTATACTAGACTACTGTTTTCATTAAGGGAGAGGTGTTTGCAAATTATCTTTCTGTAAAGCAATTCAACATCTAAATATAAAAAAATATTTCATCATGATAGTAGGAATTACATATAAGAATATAAAATTAATTATAATATTTAGTGAAAATATGGAATTTTTTAATTCAAATATATAACCTTAAAAATAAGTGGATGAAAAATATATTGGCTATATAACACAAGCAGTTCTAGTGTAAAATAAAGCTAGCAGAATCTTTCAGTCTTTGTTGAAAAAACTACTTGTAATTGTTCATTTCTAAGCTCATTAGTCACCACTAGTGTTGCGTGAATATGATCCACTTTCATCAGAATTATGTTGCTTCTTGCTGCCCTCCCTTGACTTACTGGTTCAGCATACTACAGCATTTTTCATTCTTTACTAAATTAATGCTTCTTTTCCATTGTCAAACTGCATCGTAACAGCTTCCTGGAGGATTTTTAGAAAGATTTTCTCTTCGACATCAAAATCATTTTCAGATTCACCCTATTATGTCTTTATTTGTTTCATTTTCAATTTCATTGGCTTTTTCATCAGGTTCATCATCTGCCACAGAGACTCTTTTTTATCAGAATCACCAGAGCTGTCTATTAAAATTTCCAGTAAGCCGTATTTCTTGAATTTTTTAATTTTTCGACACCATATAGCATTTTACGAATTCTCTCGTCTTCAAATGGAACAACAGTAAAATGTGAAAGTTAGAGACTAAAAAGACATACAACACTAAAATAATAATAACAACAGTAATAATTTAACTCCACAAAGGTTTTTGTAATGTAAATAGCCACCGCGAGGAACTCTGCGCAAATAACTTATACAAAAGGGCGCTTACGGACAAAACCTCTGTAATCTGACCACGAGTGACAAAGAATAAATTCACACTAAAGCTACAAGAAAAAAATTAACAAAAATAGGTTGAGCCTTTTCCTTGAAAGCAGAATGTGGAGTAATGAGCCGGAAATAAACTTCTAAAAACTGGAAAGAAATTTTCTTAACCAATAATGATATGAGCGGAGAAAAACTACGCATGCACCCTATTACAGGTTAAATAAACATAGCTCCCAGCATAAAAATACTTTTTTCTACCATCCAACCATGATAATATCCTGCCATTTTCTGTAATGCCTCATCAAAAAATTTAAAATCACAGTTTTTCGAAAAAAAGCTTCTTATATTTTGAAACTGGCATTGGGTTATAAAAGAACAGATGTTTAAAGTGTTTAATATTTAATCGATGATATTTTAAAAAAATAACTTTAGTAAGCAATCCATGTCAACCAAAAAAAATTTTCCCCAAACATCCAATTTATGAGAGCTATTTTATTTCTGAATACAGTTTTTTTTAATCCTATAACTGGCTATCACCTGCTAATCCAGTTAATTATCTGTCAATCAAATGGTTGTCCACTCTTCCAGGCAACTTTCTTCAGTATCTTCACATCATAGTACTCTTTGAATGAGCTGTAGGAGCTCAGTTTCATCATCTCGTGTTCTAAGTGGTGTTTCCAAAAATTAGAGGCTAGGCCAGAACTTCTTTCAAGATTTCTGCACTAAAGTATTACTGATATAATTCCAGGATTCAGCTACCCAGTAAATTACATCATTTATTGTAATCGTCAAGTTTTTCTGGAATAGAAAGAGCAATCTTCTTCAATTAATGTTTGCAGAAGCTTTTTTTTTTCAATTTAAGTTTTATGTTATGCAGTACACCGTGGTCCATAGGCTGAAGCAACGATGTCACATTAAGTGGGAGACAAATTGCTTTTATTTCTTTATATACCAACTACCTGTCTGAAGGTTGTGAAAGCGCATTGTCTATCAAAAGTAGAGCTTTTGGGGGCAGTTCATTTTTTTATTAAATATTGTTACTGAAGGAACAAATTCATTTTTGAACCATTCCTTAAAAATATTTCCAGTCATCCACACCTTTCACTGATTTTTGTAATGAACAGGGAGAGCATTCAAGTTCATATTTTTAAGGGCTTGTAGCTTGGCAGATTTTCTTATCACCATTAGTGGTAGCTTATTTGTTCCCACGGCATTACTGCAGGCTAAAACTGTGAGACGCTGTTTGCTTGTTTTAAAGCCTGGCACAGAAGATTCCTCTTTAGAAGCAAGACTTTTGGTGGAAGGGCTTTAAAATTCAATCCCGTCTCGTTCGCATTATACACTTGCTGGGGTGAGTAATTTTCAGACGGAATCAAATCTGTGAATTCATCTAAATACTATTTTCCAGTAAGATTATTAGCTGATAACTTCTCCCCGCTTACCGTTAGTTGTCTAATTCTGTACCTTCTCTTCCATTTATCCAACCATCCATTGCTAGTAATAAATTCCAAATCACTATTCATTAATTTGTTTAACTGTAATGCCTTTTTTTGTATTAATGGGCCACTAATATGAACTCCTTTTTGCCCCTCTTGTGTAAACCATAAAAATACACCCCTCATCAAATTTTTCATTAACAGAAACTTTTGCATGATGGCGTTGTTCCAAACACTTTTCACTTGTAGCATTGCAAAACTGTTCAATTCTTGCACGATATTTTTTCCAGTCACTTATTGTAGCCTTACCAACACTAAATTCAACAGCCAATTTTGTCAAACTTTCCCCTTTGTCTAGTCGCATTAACACTTCAAGCAAAAATAGTGTTTTCGTTTGCTTGCCATAATGCACTTTTAGAAAACTAAAATTCTCTATCCACAGAACAGCAACCCTACAGCATAACAAACACTAGACAACTAACTTGTCTTGACTAGTCATGCTAGACTGATTGCTTACATGCATTAGTCATTTACATTAGTCACGTACGTATACGTTCCTTATATCCTAATCTTAATGTTCCTCCGTGACAAGCAGATGGGAGGAGGCGACACAATCGAACCTTTAACAGTAAACAAGACAGTTCTATTTAATAGGCTATGGAATTGTGTAGGCTACAATACACCACATTACTTGAAGCTATCATTTATAAACAGACACATCTGTTAAATATAAAAGAATGGAATAGACTTGTGCTACAATATTAATCCGAACTAATTGGGGCTATAGCCTATTCGGATTTGAGGGGTTCCACTGTACTTGAAATAGAGAAAAACAGTTTTTAATTTTTATGGAAATAAAAGTAACATATTTTGGATAAAAGTATACGTCACATTTTATCTTATTAGATTATTCTCTAGTTCATAAAGAAAAAACAATGTTTATAATACTTAATGCTTAAGGTAAATTTCTTATGATTTTTTTAAAAATTATTCTACAAACCAGTCAAAAAACCCAAGACTTGTTCATAGTTGCAGTTTTATTTATATTACTGCTTAATTATTTGTTTTATGGTATATCTATTTATAAAACTTTTTTCCTTTCAGGAATTGGTGAATATTTCACATACTTAATATATATATGGTTATTTATAATACACTACGTGTTACAGTTTAAGAATTATAAACAATTAAAAAAAAGAAAAAATTACTTTTTATTTGTTAAAATTTTGAAAAAAGAAGTTTTACTAAAGATGTATTCAACATGTATTCAGGTTTTATCTGATTATATTACTCTCCAGCCTAAAATAAACAAAAAAATGTCATGTGATTCAATGTGTTTAATATTTAGGGCATATTTATTATGATTTTTTAAATGTTTTTTAACAAAACCGTGAAATATCCAGTGGCACATGGAAATTTTTTAATGACCAGTTCTAAAGTTGAGTGCTGTTGGACAAAAAGTTGGTAGAATTTGTTTATTCAACTCTCCTTCTTTAGATGACCTTTATTGTCTGCCCTGTTGGCTGCTTCACGAAAATATTGAAGCTAGAACCTGATATGATGGTTGCATTAGAGATCGGAAAGGTTGTTCTAGAAAAATGCAAACCCCATAAAACTAGTAGTGCTCACATGCATTTATGTTTGTGCCCTGACTATTGAATATTGTTTAATGTTCAAACATTAGAGCATTGAACATGAAAAAATACAATAGGTTGACATTAATAATGTAGTTGACTACTTTCTTACGCTGAAGAAAAGAAGATTAGGAGAGCAGTAAATTGAGGACATCTTTGTAAATATGTAAATACCAAATAAATTGTTAATACAATTCTGCCCTATAGAGCTAGAGTGTTCCGATTATTTATGTATGTTTAGGCCTGCACAAATTGAACTGTGCAGATGTAAAAAGTGAAAGACCAAAGTTGAAGTTTAAAATATGTTCATACTGCTCCTGCAAATAGTAGCTTAGCCTTTACAAATGATTTGGATGTGGGTGTGCAGAAATTAATTTTGTTGTTATATTTAACTGAATTTTCACTGTAATAAGATGTTTATATTATTTTGTTGACTTAATTTTTCTTTCTTACACGTTTTAAGACTCTTCTTAATATTCAAATAACTTCATCCATTATTGTGTTTGCGTAAATAATAAAATAGTTATTTAAGTTTTATATAGAATTAAAACATAAACATATTCTATTTCTAATACAAAAATATTTAATAGATATCCTGGCAACTGTAAATGTAATTTCCCAATGTAGTAATGCCTTGATTGTGGTAAACAATACACAAGCGACTAGTGCCAGATACTGCCTCCTCAGATCCAATGCAACATTTATTACAACATCAATGGAGCCATTAATTAATGGAATCTAGCTCTATTCATCATTATTTTGATTATTGCCGATAATATTAATTAAATTTATAAACATTATATTCGTTTACTGGAAGTAGAATGTGTGTTATCTATGTCTCATGCAACATATTAAAGCTATTATTTTTCTTCAAACATCCGCTCTTCAACAACACCAACTGATGGTCTTTCACAACAGGGAATGTTCTCCATCATTTCGTACATTGCGAGGAAAAAACCATGCTAGGAAAGGATTTTAAAATAGAATTATAGCTTCATAGAACAAAACCGTATTTAACTAACTGCACCATCATAAACAAACTGACACACACTGTGTGGGAACGTGTTAATAGAGTGGAGAGTAGGATGTATTCATAATAGAAATTGAGTATGTACCAGTCAATGATCTTTACTAATGTCAAGCGCATTGATTGTTATTCTATCACATCACCAAAACCAGTGTCGAAGTAAATGGACTGTCAAAGTTGCAAGTATCATTCTGTCGGAAGATATTTTGTACAGCATGTTTTTCAATTTCAAGAAAAATTTGTATTATTATAGTTAAAAAATTCTAAGTGTATTTTATATTTATCTGTTTTTGACTGAACTCTGCTTCTCCTTAGAATCAGTTGTAAAAGACACAGTTTTGTTTCTTTGTAATAAAATGTCTCTGTATGTACCAAAGTTTAAACTTTCACATTTTATATAAAAATGTTCTAAAGACTATATTCTGAACTACGAGTTTCGAATGATTGAGGTTTTATGGAAAATTAAGTATGGTTCTATGAAATCTGTTGTTAAAATTTAAAAACAAAAATAATAATTGTGTTATTGCTAAATTTTCATTGTTAATAAATGTTTTTGACTTAAGTAGTAGGGATCATAATATTTTTAGATACAAGCCATGCTAACTTTATTATATCTTTCTCATAAAAAAATATAAAGTCATAAATATACCAAATAAAACCAACTACCCAATTTACTATAAAATATTGAAAGTGTAAACAATACAAAAAAATTATATAAGTTGTTACAACTAATCTTCATTTATTTACTTCTTTACTTCTTGTTTACAGATTCAGAAAAGTATGGAAAAGTCAAAAGCTCTACATAGACGGTCAGAGGCTTATGTTGCTAAATCAACATCAGATTTAGAGAATGAAAATATTAATCCAAATATTATGTCAGCAAAAGAAAGAAAAGAAGGGTTTGAAAAATTCCTTCTTAAGCGTAGAATTTTACGAGAGAGAAATATAAAAAAAGAAAGGCAATCTATGCCAGAAGCAATGTTAAACAAAAATTATGATAATGATGTCAAATATTTGGATGAATTAGAAAAATATAATATGGAGGAGGACCGAGATTATTTGGAAGAAGAAAATGAAGACAGATTTCGATAAATATAGAGCAATTATAATATTTATTATTTGAGCGAAGAAAGAAATTATTCTAACATTGTATTAATAAAATGGCCCTTTGTCACTCACTACAAGAAGATAATATTTTATAGGAAACGTTTTGTAAAAATTTTAATAAATATAATTTAAACACAATTTTTCTGCACAAAAGTTAAGCAGAACTCCAACTATGTTTTAAAAGAAACTGAAATCAACAGTGATCATTCTGATACTAAACTCTTGATTTTGGTTATTTATATTTCTAATTTTATAAAAAATTAATTACTCTGTTTTAAAAATACTTAACTAAGTGAATACGTAATTGCTTACTTGCGGACGAGTTTTAAAACATTCGTTCCTTTTACAAAGCTAACCCTCTACTCAACTCCGTAGAGGGTTGGCTTCGTAAAAGAAACTAATGTTTTGAAACGCGTCAGTCAGCAAGTAAGCAACTACATATTCACTTAGTTAAATATTTTTAAAATTAGTTTAATCAGTGAATTCAATATGATTACATCAAGCAACTTCAAACATTAATTGTTTTGATCCTAACTATAACATGAAAGAAATATTCATAAACTCATCAAATATGGAGTGCCATATAAAAATGAAATATTTTTAGATTTGAATGTTAAGTTTAACTTGGTCTAATATGAGGGGGTTCAAAAAGTAAAATTCCCTAATTTGTTTATTAATGTACTGTAGTACTCACACATTTCCATTAAAGTGCAAATCCCATGTGTAGGGAATTTATTACATGTATTTTGGTTATGCTAGCAACCTGTGCAGAATAGAAAAAATTATTTCACTTAGAAATTCATCTCTAGTTACTAGTTGTATGACAATGTTTATAGTTATACAATATAAATCAATCTTCGTGTCTAAATTGTACTATAATTGGTTTCCACATACTATTTTGTATCACTTTTTCCGATTAAAATAAATGTTTAGTTTTATTTCTATCTTGAATTTAACACCTTATAATTTACAAAAAATTGTCATGAAAAATATTAAAATACTTGGTAATAGACAGTATTCATGTCCAATTATAAAAAATGTAATAGTCTTCAAAATAAATATGCACATATTTGCAAGTCCAGTTTACACAAGAAGAAACTGTTAGTTCTATACTAAGAACTGTTTTCATTTAAACTGCAGTATGTTCTAGAGAGGGTCTTGATCACTCTTGATTTCACCATTTGAAACAGAATGAAAAATACTTTGTAACTGTTTTGTTAGTTAAATTTTGTGAGAATGGTCATTTTGTTACTACACTTCTCTTATGCTAATAGAATGAAATGTAGAACTTAATGCATTAATTAGAATGCATAACTTGAATGGATTGAAATGAGATAAATGTTATTAATAAATTAAATATTGAAAATATATATATCTTCATTGCTAATGTGACATTTTTTTATTACAAGTTATCCAGAGCCTATATTACATAACTTTTCCTTCATCCTCTGCAAGTACTAATTTGTACTTTGACATATCTAAGTTTTTCAGGTTCCAGAAAAATAAGTTTAATAGTCTGTCATTAATAATTCTTTCAACATCTACATAAAAAATTAATCTCCATTTTTACATAATAATTGATAATTTTTTAAAACATTAAAAAAAATAATTAATTTATTGCACCTCTAATCTCATGTTAATGTATTCAAAATCTTTTTTTTTTTTATCTCTCATAAACAATTATTTTGGATTGTGTAGTAGCACTTTTGCCTTAATACAGTTTTATAGTGTTTAACTATAAACGTTGACTGTGGCAAGAAGTCATGCCTGCCCTAGGGGTAAATAGTTGCACAACACCACAGTAATCAAGCAGTTATCATTTTAGATAAAAAATGGTATTGAGACTAAAAATATTGTATGAATTGTCATTAGAGCTAAATTTGTTCAGTTTGATTTCTACTTACGTACAGGGTAGTCTTTTTGTAAGAAATGTTGCCGAACATTGGTAAAGTGTTCTAAGCAAGTCCTTTAAAGACCTTACCTCCCCTTTGTCAATAAGTTTAAATTTGTTTCACATTTAATTTACTCCTAAGATTAAAGTTAATACTAACTACAGTAAACTCCCGATTATCCGTGGAATAGGGTGGCCCAGCAACCCCGGATAATCCGCTATGAACAAAGAATACGCAAAACGATCGATGATCGATTTTTATACCATAAGTTACACAAATAATGACCCCGGTTATTGCAATTCACAAATAATCTTCAGAGGACAAAATAAATACAGAAAATAATTTAAAATGTCGATGTATTTGACGGATTATAACATGTACATTTATAAGTCTAACTATTTACAATATGTACATAAGTATATCTCAAAAGTATGTGTGTACATATGTAATTTCTTTACACATAATACTTTCACTTTTTAACAAAAAAAAAATCTGTCACTTTCGTCTGTTTTTTTGTGAGCATTGATTTAGCTTCAATGTGCGATCTAAGTTTCTTGAGAACCATTTTGTCGCACAGTGAAGAGTCGTCTTGCTCTAATTATTGTGTCCGTTGTTTTCATCTCAAAACTTTATTTCTACCATATACAGGTTTATTTGGGACATTAAAACAGTGTATTAGACATTAAAATGTTGTTTTATTTATCGGTTTACAATAAAAAAAGGGAAATTTACATAAAATATCAACTATTACAAATGATAAAATACTGCATGACAAAAAATAAAATTCAATAAAAAAGACAGAAATAAAAATAACCCATAAAAATTCAAACTACCTACTACTAAAATAACCACTCAACATTTAACTTGGAATGTTTGTTTCTACTTGTGTCACAAAGCCATAAAGATCGATAATGTATATGACAGACATGGATAATGCATATGTCATGTCCTAGACTATTTATAGCTCAGATTAGCTGACATTTGTTTACAATCTTATGATACACATTAGGTTTTCAGGTGTCCAAGCATTTTGTCATTGTCTGTTATATACAGTAGTCTGTTCCCACCTTGAGTTGGTTCATTCACTCTAACAGGACAGTTATCGTTTATCCTTGCGTTATTTGAGAAAGCTTAGTTTATTTTTATAATTGTTGTTTTTACCGTATATTGCGCCGCGCTGAGTGGTTAAAAAAAAAACAATAATGAATCTGATTGGAATAAAAATTGAATATTTGTAAAACAATGGCAGACCCCTATAATCCGCAAACCGGTTAATCCGCCCACAGATAATCGGGAGTTTACTGTAGTTAGTTTTGTACTAACAATGTCTAAAAATGGATTTTTATAATGGTTTATAACATAAATGTTGTTTAATCTTTCACCAATATGTTTTTCTCAAGTGATAACAGGGTGTCTAGTGACAGGGAAAACCTGGAAAAGTCAGGGAATTTTAAGATTCTGGAAAATTCAGGGAAAATTTTTAAAAATCGGGAAAATATTTATTTTGATTAGAAACAAAACTAGTGGCAATTGCTCTCGAATATTTGGTATTGTAAGCCATCGGTTTAGGGGCAGGGCAGTCAGGAAATAACACTTCTTTATTTAGATGCCCATTATTTATTTGATATGCCCAATGCTATGACTTCAGGACTTATGTCAATAAATATTAAACGTGTCGAGTTGGTACAGCTGAGAGGTGCGCAGTGGTTCTGTTATCATATGGACAGGTGGGGATAACAGATAACTCAGTCTGTTTCTGACCACACAGAACGCTGTGTAAACATTCGTAGCCAGCTATTTGTCTAGACTCGTGATAGTATGTGTTTTATTTGACGGTGATTATTTTTACACTCTTTATTTCAACATGGAAGGTTCCAATTTTCATTGCCGTGGCGGGCAAGCGCGTCATGCAGATGTCGTCATTACCTCCCCTCCTTCCTTAGGATAAATATAAACTAAAAGATGAAGTGACTGAAGCAGAGATTATATGGTGCGTGAATTTAGTAATGCAACACTTCTTTACGCAATGCAGAAGGTAGTGTGTGCCTCTTTCCAAGGATGTTCCCTGATAGCACCATTGCACAGAACATGAGATTGGGGAAAGATAAAATTTCCTATAGTGTTGTATTCGGTTTATCAAATTATATTAAAGACCTGTTACTGACATCATTAAATTCAAATTCTAACTATGTAATTGGCTTTGATGAAAGTTTAAACAAAATATCACAAAGAGCCCAAATGGATTTGAGTGTTAGGTATTGTTAGTTACTCAAAAAGTTACTCAATTCGTTCTTAAAAGGTGTTCAAAGTCTGGATTTATCCAAGATCCTTCAGATATCAATGGATGGGCCCAATGTAAACTGGGCTTTCTATAGACATCTAAAAGAGGAAAAGTCAGGGAAAACTCAGGGAATTTCTTCAAGTTATTTTACTAGACACCCTGGATAAGATATGCTGTAGAAGAAATTAACTATTGTGGTATAATAAAACATCATTTATTTGATAGTAATAACCACCTAAATAAATGTCATTAACCTTTCAAGTTGAAAAGAAAATTTTCTATTTGTGGTATCAGCTTAAATTACAACCTGCTCAACTGTTTTAAATACTGAGTTTTCAAATAAAGTGAAATAAAAATTAAAAGGATTTTTTAAAATTATTCTAACATTTAAAATTATTTATAAAGATTAGTTTTAATAAAAATATGTAAGCATTAATAATTTGAATACAACTCATCGATAAAAGGAAATTACAAAATGTAAATTTGAACAGCAAAAAATGTCAGATAATCTGAATCCTTCATTTGCTAATTCAAGATAACTACAGACACTCCATGTAAACTTAGTAAGAGCAACATAAAATAAAAAAATGAAGTGATGGCAACCCACATCACTTGCCAAGTGGATATAATTCTTTATGATGAATACTCATCACTCACAGTTATTATGTTAAATTTTGCTTGAAACATAAAGTTTTGGACTTACAGTAAATAGTCTTCTTTGGTATATGACTAGGTTACTCTGACACAGTATAGAATCCTTTTAATTTTCTCTTGATTACAGCTTTCATTGATATTTTTGTTTTTCCTAATTGCTTAATTCCTTTCAGAAATTACACTGTTTATTTTTTTTATATCGATTGAACTATTTTGTTTTCAATGTTCTTATAAACTCTAGATACCCGCAGGGGGGTGCGGACTAGCCGCACCTACGAGGGATTTGGCGTCCCTCGCGGTACCCTAGCCTAACACTACACCACTCACAAAGCATACCCACACACACACACACACACACACACACACACACACACACACACGCACTCACATGCACATACACTAACATCTTCACTTAGGGAGTTTGACTGGTCAGAATCGTTGCGCGTCGGGAGTGCTGAAAATTCCAGAGCTTGACAAACTCTGGTCTGGGACGTTGATGTGAGCTTGCTCTGCCGAAGACGTAAGCGCGGTTTCTGGTCTACCAGCCGCTTCGGTCCTTGGTCAGGGAGTGTCCGCGGTGCACAGGTGTCGGAGCTTGTGCACAGTATTACGAGTTCTCGACTGATGCCCATCCAGTCGAGCTAAGGAGAATACTATAGGCTCCAGAGTTCTGGAGATTGGAAATGATCGAAAGTGATCCAAGGGTGTACCCGTTCCTATAGTCTCGCCCGTAACGCCAGACACGATGGTTGGCTAAAAGCATTCTATGGATCCTAAAACCAAGTCAAATTGTTTGAGTTTAAAGAGGACTCGTCAGGATTCACCTGATGAACCTAAAGTTGATGATTTGAGGAAGAAGTTGATGGTGGCAACGTCACAAGCATTGCCATCGCCAAAATATTTAATAATTTCTAGTGCCGAAGATGGAAAAGATTTGTCTAAAGTTTCACCGTTTCTTATAAATAAAGCAATTACTGCCTGCGCTGGAAGTCCTGTCGCATCTATCAAGAAATTAAGAAATGGGACACTGCTTGTTGCTACTAGCAGTGAAAAACAGACCAGATCTCTTTTGAAAACGACTTCCTTCTTTGACCAAGTCAAGGTTTCTGTGGCTCCCCATAGATCATTGAATTTCTCTAAGGGGGTCATCACATGTAGGGACTTGATGCACGTCCCAATTAATGAAATCAAGGCCGAACTCTCGTCACAGTCTGTTACGGATGTGGCTGTAATTATGAAATCTGAAAAAGGCGAGAAAATTAAAACAGCCTCTTTCATACTTACTTTTGGGAAACCAGAGATTCCTGAATACATTAATGCTGGTTATCAAAGGCTGACAGTGAGGCCTTACGTAGCTAATCCTCGGCGATGCTTCAAGTGTCAGCGTTTTGGGCACATTAGTTCTGCGTGTTCTAAACAGAGTGTATGCGGCAAGTGTAGCATAGAAGGTCATGATGAAAAAGATTGCGGTAACCCCCCGAAGTGCGCTAACTGTGGGGGCGATCATCCAGCGCGATCTTACAACTGTCCTCACTTTAAGGAGGAGAAAGGAATCCTTGGCATTATGGCTAACCAGAAGATATCATTTGCTGAAGCTAAGAGGATCTTTAAAGCTTCCCAACCAAATGTCAATAAAACTTATGCTGCTTCCGCGAGCGCTACGAAGTCTTCCTGTGAAAACTGCGCAGACCTGACCGGAAAAATTGAAGCCCTTACTGAGCAGGTTGCACGCCTTCTGTCTTTAGTGACAAATGGACCTTCAGTAAGTATAGTACAACCAGCGCCTACGCCGAGTAATCTGCTAGTACGTAGCAAATCAGACGATACAGGCATTCCTGCACAGGTATCTCTCCACAAAGGAAAGACATTTAGAACAATTCCATCAGAGAGTAGGAAAAATAAAACAAATTTTGATATTTTAAAAAAGAATGCCCCAATTAAAGTTGGGGAGAAAAAAGAAAAAAAAGCAAAGGCCAAAGGAGGGGCCCATTCTATCTCACCTCCTGAGCATACAAATTCCTCGAGTTCCACCACTGCAATAGCGGTGATGGAATCCGATGATACATTGCCTGAAGCGTCTCCTGACGTTCCAGGTAAATTAACATTTAATGCCAACAATGAGAGCCAAGTCAATCCTTTTCACTAAGTAGCAATGTCCACACCTAAACAATCCGTGATTCAGTGGAACATTAACGGTGTTAAAAGTCACATTGAGGATCTCAAATTAATTGTAAGGGATGTGTCCCCTATGTACATTTGTATTCAGGAGACACATCTCCATGAATCGCACAATTTCCATCTAAGGGAGTATTCAGTTTACAGATCGGACTTCGTTACAGAAAATCGAGCTAGAGGTGGCGTAGCCATTCTAGCCCGTGACTGTGTCGACGCCGTTTCTCTGAACTTAATAACTCCCTTACAAGCAGTAGCAATTCAAACAGCTGTTCCATACAAACTCACTCTCTGTTGTGTCTACCTCCCACCAAGTGACAACCTGCAACAGAGAGATCTTGTAGACCTTATAAATCAGTTACCGACTCCGTTTTTATTAGTGGGCGATTTCAATGCCCACCATGTTTCATGGGGTTCCCCAGAATGCAACCCGCGAGGTAATCTGATCGAAAGCATCAGATCGGAACTGGATTTATACCTGCTAAATGACGGTTCTCCGACACATTTAGCAGCGTCAACAGGTGGATGGACAGCTGTAGACTTGTCATTATGCAGTCCTGTCTTGGCTACAAGGCTAAAATGGTCAGCATTGCGTGATCTTTACAGTAGCGATCACATTCCTATTGAGATCTCTTTGTGTGACTCCTCACCCTGTTGTGTTCGACATCCCCGTTGGATCCTGAAAAAAGCCAACTGGGAACAATTTTCACAAAATCTAGAATCACTGGACGTGGATTACTTGGCTCCCATTGATGACATTGTCAATTTATTTACAAAAACCGTTTTGAATGCCGCCGGAAAGGCAATTCCGAAAACCTCATCCAAACCACGACGACCACCTGTTCCGTGGTGGAATGATGAGTGCACTGTGATCCTTCGTCAACGGAGAAAAGCTTTGAACCAGTTCAAGAGACATCCAACGAGTGAAAACCTGGAAAAATATAAAATCTTCCGTGCGAAAGCACGGAGAATATTTAGGCAAAGTAAACGAGAATCATGGTCGCAGTACATTGGCTCAATTACAAGAACTACAGCTCCATCCACAGTATGGAAGAAATTACGATCAGTCTGTGGCATTTCCGTTCCGATGCCATTAATTTCATTAAGGCATTCGGATGGTGTTTTGACCACGGACTGTGAGGAAATTGCCAATGTGCTAGCGTTATCGTTTTCAAAACATTCTTCATCTTCTGCATACAAGGACGCTTTCCAGGTGTTCAAACGTAAACAGGAAGCCTTACCTTTCACCGTTGGATTGTCTGGAGATTCTTGTTTGAATATCCATTTCTCTATCGACGAACTAGAGTCAGCTCTCTCGTCAACGAAGGATTCAGCTCCAGGCCCGGATGATATTGTATACTCCATGATTAAAAATCTACCACCGTCGGCAAAAGTAGTGCTCCTTCGGATATACAACCGTATATTCGAGGAGCACGGTTTTCCCGATGCATGGTTAGAAGCGACAATAATTCCTCTTCTAAAACAAGGAAAGGACAAAACTAATCCCAGTAGTTACAGACCCATCTCTCTCACCAGCTGCTTATGCAAACTACTGGAGAAGATGGTCAACCGTCGTCTTGTCTGGTATCTAGAAACAAACAAACTTCTTTCTAACGTTCAGTGTGGTTCCAGACAAGGACGTTCATCAGTTGACCAATTGGTTTTGTTGGAGTCAGCTATACAGAATGCCTTCATCTTACGACAAACACTGGTAGCTGTTTTCTTTGACCTTGAGAAGGCATATGACATGGCATGGAGAAGAGGAATTTTGAACGTATTGAAATCATGGGGTATACAAGGTAACATTCTTGCTTTTATAAAAAATTATTTGAATAACAGGACTTTCCGTGTACGTCTAGGAGGCATATATTCTGATCGTTGCGAACTAGAGAATGGTGTACCACAGGGTGACGTTTTGAGTGTGACGCTGTTTGCTGTTGCCATTAACAGCGTCACTTCAAACGTACAGTCACCGGTCCACTGTTCCCTGTTTGTAGACGATTTTTGTATATATATGGCTGCTAGAAGTATGGCAACAGCGGAAAGATCCTTACAATTAGTAATTAATAAATTGCAAGAGTGGACCAAATCTACGGGCTTCAAGTTTTCGGCTTCGAAAACCCAGTGTATAGCATTTAGTCGTCGCAGGCAACATCAGGAACCTATTCTTTATCTTGATGGTACGCGGCTTCAAACCGCGGATAATGTGAGATTTTTGGGTCTTTTATTGGATAAAAGACTTTCATGGAATCCGCATGTGCGTGATTTGAGGACCCGGTGCAGCAAGATATTGGATATGTTGAGAGTTCTAAGTGGTACAAATTGGGGAGCAGACAGAACCTGTATGCTCCGTTTCTATCGCGCCGTTGTAAGATCGCGCATAGATTACGGCTGTATAGCCTATTCATCTGCTCGACCTACGGTTCTGAAACTCCTGGATTCAATACATCATGCTGGCGTTAGACTTTCTACTGGTGCTTTTAGATCAAGCCCAATCTCCAGCCTTCTAGTTGAAGCTGGAGAACCATCTCTCTCTATGCGGCGTCAAATGCTACAGATTTCATACTACACTGGTCTTCTAAGTAAACCTAAACATCCGGCATTCAAAGCAGTTTTTGATAACTACCTCGAGGATCGTTACAATGTGCGTCAACGTTCAACTGCTCCCTTCGGAATAAGAACGTTGCGCATATTTAGGAATCTAAATTTAGAACTTCCACCTATATTCGAGCGATCATCATGCTACATCCCTCCATGGGTAATACGAATGCCAAAATTTGATTTCTCATTGTCCAGGTACCTAAAACACAATACTGCTGACGTTATTTATCGTCAGGAGTTTTTGCAGATTCAAGAAAGTCACCAACATACTGTGACTATATTCACAGACGGTTCAAAACTGGACAATGGGATAGGTTGTGCATTTTATATGGAAGGACAAACCTTCACTTATGGATTACCCTCAGCCTGTAGCGTTTTTACAGCAGAACTTTATGCAATTTTCCAAGCTTTAAGATCAATTCCGTCTGCAACATCTAAATATCTTGTATGTTCCGATTCCAAAAGTGCTCTCCAGGCTATTCAGGAAATGTACACTAAGAACCCATTAGTTGGAGACATCTTGTGCTCAATACACAGGCTCCAATTACGGGGTATCGACGTGTCATTTCTCTGGGTGCCTGGTCACTGCGGAATATTTGGAAACACTAAAGCAGATGAAGGTGCAAAATTAGCTACAAGTATGGTACCATCGACACAACGTGTGATGGCATCCGATTTTGTATGCAAAGTTAAAACTACACTATTCTCTGTTTGGAATGAAGAATGGCAAAATGTAAATAGAAACAAGCTGAGGGACATCAAAAATACCGTCCGACCATGGAGGACATCTGTTCGTTCGAATCGTAGGGAGGAAGTGGTGGTAACTCGACTTCGCATCGGCCACTCTTTGTTAACGCATGGATGGTTGATGCGACATGAGGATCCACCACTATGTCCGTTTTGTAGAAATAATATTACAATCAAGCATATCCTGCTTGATTGTAATGAGTTGACAAATTTGTATATACGTTACGATCTTCGAGGTAGTTTAAAGGTGGTTTTAAGGGACGATGTCAGGGCTATCGACCGTGTCATCGCTTTCTTACGCCACCTTAATCTATTTAATAATATTTAAATTTTGTATAATTTTAGGTTCTTTAGTTTTAGATAATTACAATTGGTTTTAAACATTTATTTTGTTTTATTTGATTAGTTTTATGTAATATTTATTTTAAAAACTTAACTTTAGTTAGGCGATGATAACCTCAATAGGTTTTTCGCCTGAAAAAAAAAAAAAAAAAAAAAAAAAAAAAAAAAAAAAAAAAAAATAAACTCTAGATTTGAAAAGTTATCTGAATTTTGTTTAATTTTTTATCTTCTCCTTTAGGACCTACCTGTCTGTTTGTTGTTTTTAAATCTTTTGTGTAAAGCATTACATCTTCTAAGACATTCAAATTTAAGTATAGACATTCAAATCTAAGTGTTGTGATTTATGAAGACCTAATCTAGGTTCAATTATTTTTTCAAACTCAATTTACTTTGTGTAGACTTCAGGGTTAGAAGGATGAGAAATTTTCTTACAGACGTTTCATCAGGTTTTGTTCTTGGGATACAAATGTTTCATATAAATCTAAAAAATACTCCTTACTAAAAGAAATAGATTTCTTTACTTGATAAATTTTGTTCATTCATTTATAGGCTAAAAGTCTGCAATTTCTGTGTCTGCATCCCCATGACCTATGTACTTCCAATTAATCTTAGTAGCGAAAGTCCCTCTCTACCACTCTCAATGCAACTCACTGCCACTATTTTATTCTCTTGAGGAGTCCAATCCAGAAAAGTATTAAGACTTCCTCCAACATCACTTTAAGCTCTATATTAGCTGTAACTCCATGCAACTGTATTACCATGATATTTTGTATGCATTTATTTACAAACATTTGTAATTACAAAGTTATTATGGTAATAATTTTCTATTTTGTATAACTATTGCAACAAGATAGATAAATGAATTGCTTTTTGTTAAAAAGGTGCAAGTCAACTTTTTTTCTAAATTCAGTTTCATGTATTTCGTATAGAGGACATCAAGACACCTTAATTTTGATTAAAACGGCACCTCTTCATCTATCCACTAAGGCAAAAAAATTATTGAAGTTTTTTTGTTTTTGTTAAAAGGGCATAAGTTAAGGGCCAGTTTTTGTTGAAAGCTTGTGAGCCAATGGGAATGGTCTAATCAGTTGTTTATCAAGTTGATTTACTCCCATTTAACGAAACTCGATGTGTCCCAGCAGTATAGATGTAAGTGTGTTAGGAAACATCTACAATGTGTGGGAGAAGAAAAGTGTCTAGATATTTTTAATTTGTTTTACAACTTTTCTACAAAAAGTGAACATGATTTTTATTTCAAGAACTGATCGACATTGTTAAAGTCTAGCAACGGCAACCTAGGTTCAGATGACCTAAATCTCCTTTTTTTAAAATATTTTGTAATCGTTGGAACTAACCAAAAAGAGGCATGAGTTAATGGATTTGTATCAATATTTAGAGTGAATGAAAAGAGAGACGAGTTCGACAAATTAAACTAGTTGGACGGACTCCAGATAAAAAGGGATTAGTCATGCCTTATCTCCATATGTTAGTCATGCAGTAAGTGAATATATGAAATCATGTTCACCAAATGCTCTCTATACAGTGGGAAGGAAATGTACTAACTCTCATTAGAGCTCAAAAATAAGCTCATGTAGAAAATTGTATAACAAATACCCCACCTACAATGTCACCAAATTTTTCTATTAGAATTTATATAGGAGCAATTTAATTATAGGTTTTGACACCCGCAAATTGACGTTTGCTGCAAATGTAAAACAATAAGTAACAGAATAAAATCATCTCATCTAAATTCTGTGACTAAACGAGTTGCTGAAGCTCGTTTAAAAAAGTAACAAGTTTTATTCAGCTATAAAACTTGAATCATCTGTGGCTGTTGAACAAGAGAGGAATGGTTTATCATGAAAACAGTACCTTTCAAAAATGTCAGTTCAAAAGACAACTTTCTCTAAACGTATTTGACATACATAAAATTAAAGGCAATAAAACTAGTATTAATTTGTATCACAAAGGAATAGCAAAAGAAGGCCTTGATGAGGTTTCTTAACTTTCAAAAAAGTATTTAAAAATCATCCCCGAAAATAGTCAGAATTGCTGGTTTTCTATGATAGCTATTTAGCATCCAAAATAAAAATCAAGCCTTATCTAGATTCTGCCTTTTTTTAACAGTTTTAATAAAGTTACACAATACTATTCCGTTTGTGGGCATAATAGCTTTTTGCCATGCGGTAAAGATTTTGGTATTATTTCAAAATCTTTAAAGGACATCACTGCATATTCAAAGTAAACAAGCTCTCGCAACATAAAATCCAATAAGAGAAAATGTGATGAGTTTGCAGTACATGAAATCGAAAGTTCAGAAATTGGATAAAGGTTCATTACAAAAAATCATGTATTTCTTAAGAGACAAAGGGCAAAAAAGTGAAGGAGTCAGACAAGGTATATTTTCAGATTAGCACATTGTTTCAATTTGATTATAATAAAGAAAAAGGGATATGTTCAAGCATACTCTATTATTACCAGTTTGTTTCCTCCCTGGTTCAAAACCGTTACAATTTATCCACCCAGTGATCGGCAATCCAGATGGAAAAGTGCCTATTAAAAAAGACAAAATACTAGGCATTGGGAAATGAGTGAGTACATTCCTGATGTGTATAAACAACACTATCAAGCCACAAAAATTGGACCAAAAACAAAACACCAGCTGAATTTGATGACACTGACTTTGAACCTCAGTCAATTAATGATGAAAATAATGAAATTCCAATTGATATTTTATGTATTATCTTCACCATTCAAAACACAATACTAGTAAATGTACAAATAACCTATTGAGTGTGTTTAATTAAATAATTTACACATAATTTCTCTGAAGTTTAATATTTTAGTTGAAAAGGCATATTTTTACAAATTTTATTGTTTATTTACACAGAAACATGCTTTACAAAAGTAGTATAAATTTTACAGATTGCCCAATACCATTAATACTACCAATAAACCATATTTTAAGTACAATTTTTAGTAAATAATAAATGTGGAAAGTTTTTTTTTTATTGCTCAAACATTTTAAAACTGACTTACACCCTTTTATCAAAAACATATAGGAAGCATGTGCCTCTATTCTGAACCTATTATTAGTAAGTAAAACACTTGCCAATTGGAGCACTATGAAATTTGTAAGTATAAAACATATTAATTCTGTCATATCCATAAAATAAGGAAAAATGTCAAGTACTGGTATTTTGATGACATATTACATTTCCCCAAAAAGATTCATTAAATTATAGCAAATATATAAATAATTTAAAAGATAATATTTTCACTAAACACTTGTAAATATTTACTTGCCTATAGTAGCACTTATATTTGTTGAGGACGGCCGTTTCGGGAGATGTGTCCCATTGTCAACTCATGAAGATCACGTGAAAATGGAATCAACAAATATAATATTTTCATTAAATAAATGTATAATAACAAATAAAAGACGTACACAAAACTCATAAATTAATCTTTTATTTTTCTCTTATGCGTTTCAATGACAAAGTCATCATCATCATCATCATGGAGTGTTGCTACTACAAACTCTAACTTAGAACTAAGGTGAATGTTATTCAGAGAAGGAGGGGTTTGGAGGCCCCTGAGGTTATGTAGCCTCTGTCACCGACAATGGCTGCAGGTAGGAATTTGGGATCAGGGCTTTTGGTTAAGGGCTGGATTTTAGGAGGGGTTACTGCACTGCTGGATGTTTATTGGGTAGGACGGTAAAAGGTTTTAATTCTAGGGTAAAGCGTTAATTTTTAACATTGGAACTGGCTGTCTGACTTTCTTTTTGATAATTTGTCATATGCCATGCAATACATGTGTGTAAGAAAATACAAAGTGTGTGGCATACAAAGTGGTTGTTGTGTGACATATAAATAGTAAGAATGTGTAATAGGACTTAGTGCGAGAATGGCATAACAATATGATGAAGTATGAGCTCAAGACTGGACTTAATTTGTTTCTTGAATTTTGTAGTCATTACGTAGTCCAATTTTGAATTTTAATTAATCACTTAAACAATAGTTTATGACTATCCGAACTTTCAAATTTTGTAAATTTGTCAAAACTTAACAGTAAGTTTTAACAAATTTACAAAATTTAAAGTTCGAATAGTCATAAACTATTGTTTAAGTGATTAACTAATTTGTCTAACAGAATGTGATGAAAAACTACCTTTATTAAGTATAACTAAGGATGGAGTTTACAAAAATGAGTGGTATTCACTTAGTACTAGAACTAAACCTAACCAATGACTAAAACTAAAGACTAACCCGAAAATTAGGTGAGTATTGAATAAGGTTGAGGGTGTGAGCTTAGAAAACGTTGTATGACAATAGGTAGGGTTAGAGAAAGGGTGAGGTAAAAGAAAGGTTACATTCTATATTTATACCGTGGGTGGCCATGGCCATCCTGGAAAGAATTGTTTGATCATGGGTAGAGGTGAAGAAAGCGGCTATTTACAACATTTTAAAATGATTATATTAAATAGAAATTTTACGAGGCCTAACTCAATACTTACAATAAAATTCTTAACCATTACGATAATTTTTTTTTTACTTTTTATGTAGTCAGTACATATTGGTTCTGCCTGTCTGAAATAGTTTTGAAATATTGTACATAGCTGTTGTTTTGACTGTTGGGCATGGCCACACCCACGTTATAAATATAGAATAACGTTTCTTTCACCTCACCCTTTCTTCACCTCTACCCTTGATCAAACAATTCTTTCCAGCTATATATAATATATATATATATATATATATATATATATATATATATATATATATATATATATATATATATATATATATATATATATATATATATAATCTTTACCAACCAAAACTAACCTAAAAAAAATATATATATATATATATATATATATATATATATATATATATATATATATATATATATATAAAGAACAAAAGTCTAAATACAAATACAAGAATTATAATTGAATTTACAATTCAATTATTATTCAATTACGTTTGTTCTTTATTAATACACAAGAAAACATACTGCGATATTTATATATATATCACTTTCACTATATGTACTTAAACAAGAACCTTACTTGGTATTTAACTGGCATACATTACAATTATTCTAGTTGTGTGTTCTGGTAAAAACAGAATATATATAAATATAAATATAAAATACGTTTTCTTGTTTAATAATTTAAAACAACATAGGTTATTCAAATACAAGAATATTTATTAAAATTTATATCCAAAGCTTGGATATAATGTTACAGCAACAAAATAAATTTGGCAATTTGTATAAATTTAGCAACATTTCTATTTCTAATTTAACATATGTTTTAGGCCTATAGCTTACATTATTGTAATTTTCATTCCTGATTATGTTGGTACTGTTTACCAAGGAAAAGCTTTGGATATAAATTAATAAATATTCTTGTATTTGAATAACCTATGTTGTTTTAAATATATATACATATATATATATATATATATATATATATATATATATATATATATAGATTTTTTTGACTAGGAGACTGACAGACTTACCTTGGTAAGAGTCAACTCTGTAGTCTTTGAAATAGAAACACATAATGTGTTTCTATTTCAAAGACTACAGAGTGGACTCTTACCAAGGTAAGTCTGTCAGTCTCCTAGTCAAAAAATCTAAATAATCTTTACCAACCAAAACTAACATAAATATATATATATATATATATATATATATATATATATATATATATATATATATATATATATTAAAACAACATAGGTTATTCAAATACAAGAATATTTTCATTTGTGATGATGTTGGTACTGTTTACCAAGGAAAAGCTTTGAATATAAATTAATAAATATTCTTGTATTTGAATAACCTATGTTGTTTTAAATTATTAAACAAGAAAACGTATTATATTTGTATTTGTTCGTTTATGATATTATTTTTATGTTTATAAATTTGTAGTTGTTCCCAGATTGCCATTTTGTGGCCTTTTTGTACTCTTTTTAGTTGTAAGTTTTTTAATATGGGGAATGTGTGTTTGTTTTTGATGGCATGTGTAGCTAAGTTTAGTTATAGTTTCAGGTTTGATGTATGTATTGAGTTGTTCTTGGTATCTGTCTTTTAATTTCTTTTTGGTTTGGCCTATGTATATTTTATTAGTCTGGGCATTCGATTTTATATATTCCGTTATTAAGTGTGGGACATATTTTTTCCAGTTGGTTTATTTTATTGATTATGTTTCCTGTGTATTTGTAAGCTATGTTAATATTATTATTTTTTAGTGTTTTAGTTATTCCTTTTATGTTGTACCCTGTATATGTGAATGTGGCCCATTATGTTGTTGTTTGTAGTTCGATTTTAGGTTGTTTTAATTTATTTAATATTTTTAATTCTAATTTATCTATAGTTTTTTTATTGTATCCATTTTTTGGGTCTATTTGATATATAATTTGTTTTTCTTTGGCTTGTTCTTCAAATATTGATTAAGTTTCACAGATTAAGGACTACAAAATTCTAGAGTTTATCACTTCTGTCAGTACTATTATAAGTGAAATACATAAATTTTTGTATGTAATTAACCTTATTTATGTTTTGAAAAGAGTCTTAAGGAAATTAGTCAATGTAAAAAAATAATTAAAAATTTTCATTTATACTTTTTTCTTACAAAATTTCATAGCTTTGAGAAAATATTCTCCTAGAGCATTTGAAGTAAGTGTAATTAATGTACCTTTCTAATATATAATTATTTTTTAAAAAATGATATAACTCTAGCGGTTAATCTTTAAAATTCTTTTCAGCTTTAAAAACGTTTAATGTGAAAGGTACACCATATTATTAATTTAGTTAACATTCTGTCTAATAGAATGTGCTATCAACTATAAATATGTAAATATAGTTCACGTGTTTGCCACTAGAGGACCTTGGAGTGTTAAGTTCGCCATTTTGAATTACAACAAAACAAACAACTCAGAGCTGGCGGTTGTTGACTGTTGTCGTGCCGTGAGTCCGTGTTTAGATTCCGTATTGTATATTTGAGCGTTCGTAAACCGCTAGAATGGTGGAATTTGTTAAAGTGACATAAATAGAAGTGCTTTTTTATTTGTGTATTTTTTAAAAAGTGTATCATAAAGAATTTCAACCGGAAGTGCTGAAAGAAGTTCTAACAACTCACGATGAGCAATAGTAGGACGCTGCATTTCAGGTAAACTTGGGCGTCACCTTTACGCCACGCAACAATCATTCTTATGTTATTTGCAATGAAATTCCCGCTCGAATATTTCTTAAAATATTACAAAAGTTTTTAAAAGTTAAATAAATTTCACAGTTGTTTAAATCGCTTTACTTTACTTTTGTTATTGTTGTTGTACTTTAGTTCGAGGTTAAGATATAAGTACCTGTTTCTAAAGCGCGGTTGGGGCGTGTTCTTAGTGAGTCAGTGTTAATTGTTAAAACGTTGGTTAACACAGTAATTTTAGTTGTTATGTAAAACTATTAAATAACAAGAATGATGGAGTAATTTTTCTTAAAATTAAGTGCATACAATAAAAGCTTTTATTCAGTTTTGTACAAGTTATGTAAACTTTTTAAAAGTTTGCCAAAGTTTATAAAAGTTTCAAGTACATTTTGTCACTAAAAACTAGAGGTGTTACAAGGATCGTTTGATCAAAATCAAACGATTTACTTCTCACAAATAACGATTATTATATGAAAAGGGTTTTTATAAATTGTTTTTAGGTGTTAAATTTTTGTATTTAATTTTTTGATAAAAAAATAGGCGCATTATATTCAGCACTTAATTTATGAACTTCACTATTGAAAATATTGAATTGAATTTCTTTTAAAAATATTATGCTTAAAATTTAACTTGTGTCTATGCTGTACACGAATATTAGTTATGTGATATCAAATTATAGGGCATATTAATTTATAACTATGTAAGCAAAAAGTAATGCCTTCCATAAAAAAAATCACATAATGTTCAATGAAATTTCAGAATTGTAATATTTCAGAATAGTTCTCTAGAAAACAACCATTTAATTCCTTTAAGCATGGTACTTAAATATATTTAAGCATATTTACAATTGTTTGCAGTTATAGTTTGCCAAGTATAAATTTATTTTTCGGTTAAAATTTACATTTCTGAACTGGCTAAATTTTTGCATAAAGTATTCAAATATTTCCATTGATTTCGTATATATCATGATTTTTTATCAATTTAAAGTTGAGTAAAAAATTCAGTGTGGAAGTAGCAGTTGTGAATGGTCTGATTTTAAAACATCTTTTAAAATAAACACAGTTTTATAATTTGTATATTTTGGTAATGGTATTATTTAAGAAGCAAATTAATATTATGTCATGCTGTTTCCCTTGAAACATGAACTATATTATAGTGAACCTTTGTTTAAATTGTATTTCTTCCACAATAACTGTAACATATGTAAATCTGTCAAATTTTGTAGGAATAATCCTAGAATTAGAAAAAGTTTAAGGGCTCAAATTTTAAGGTCATATACTCTCTTCAATGTAATTTACTGCTCCCACAAATACAGTTATTTTGTTTAGTTTAGCAATTTCTACATTAAGTGCACAAAGTAGTAGGAAAAAACTAACATAACCTCAAAAAGAGTGTAATGTAATATCTTTGAAACAAAAAATATTTACATCTGTTATTTGATTACTTTTCTATTTTTATGCAGTAGATTAAATCTAACTTTTAAATAGGTTGAATGTTTTAAATTAATTATAACTCATTTGAATAGTCCTAACTTACTCATATTGGGAATAATTAGATTAAACTACACATTTCACTTTAAATCAGCTCTTGACACCATACAGTTCAATATCAATTTAAGCTAAAAAATTAAATATTCCATAACTTAAAATTCTGTACTTTAAAGTTAACATTGATATTTCATTTTGTCTCACATTTTATAGTAAGGTGTCAGTTGAATTATTTAATTCACTTTTATTTTTGGTAGGCCTATATAAACTTACACATGTAATTCAACATACTGCCAATAATGTTTTGGGATTAAACATTTTTGTTTTAGCAATCATTATATTTTAAAGTAACTTGGTAAATCTGTCCTATTGAAACCATTTTTCAACATGTTGGCTTAATGTAGCGTTTTGCATGGATTTAGATATCTGTTATTGAACATTGTAATTAAGATATTCAAAGTTTTTCTTTTCACATGAGTTTTAATTCATTACCTAATTCTTCATTTATCTTAAAGATATATATCATTCAAATTATTTAATGAACTGCAGAATTAATATACTGTATATTGTAATTATAAGTACTGTATATTGTATACTAAATATTATTATTATTCAGATATTAATTAACATCAATAATGTGTATTTTAAAAAGGTCACATCTTTAATTTTAATTATTGTAAAGTGCTTGGTCTTGCTTATGAGCATTTCAATCATCTTGCTGGGGGAAAATGTAAAGTGACATGGGATATTTTGTTTTTCTTGTTTTTAAATTTTACGATTTTGAGAAATTTTACTCTAGTTTTTTTTTTAAATTGTGTTTTAAATAACTGTAACTATTGTTGTTCCTTAGGTTTCAGCCTTTAATCATTTCTGATAATTTAGTTCTGGAATTTTATAAGCGGGTTAATTAAAATTTCTATATTTCATTTCTCTTTTAATTGAATTAAGAGATTTTCTTAACAGTGCAATACTTTCTATACTTCTCGCTCCTAACCTAGATACAGAGGAAGGAATGGTTTGTGGGTGAAAAATTTAACTAGAAATTTTTTAATAATTATGGTATTTTATTCAATTCTAATTTTTTATAAGGATAGAATGTAATCTACAAAAACTGAGCTACTCAAGGAGTGGATATCAGTATGTATCCTTCTCTGAAATGTCTGAAGTAAAATATTCATACAAGAAATATAGAAACCAAAAACACTAAATAATCAATAATTCATCATGTTAGTGGTTAGTTTTTAATTAAAGGGTGATAACTTATTAATTGAATTGAATTTTTCATCCATTTTCGGGTTTTAAAAAGCATTCTGTTTATAAGTTATAATTATATCCAAAACCTTTTTTGGCTAGGAGACCATATTCCCCACAACATTAATAATAGTCTACATATTATTAATAATACAGCATTATTGGCACTCGCCATGATCGTCCTCCATTTTGCCTCAACAATGTAATCCTAACTGTCTTCTCACCCTGAAATCTTCATTCTTCTTCTGTTCCTTCTGAATCAAAGAGGACAGAGTCAGGATAGAAAAAGAAACCATTAGAAGGGAATGAAATGGGAGTAGGTTTGGAGAAGTAAAATCTTCAATTACTTTTGGTTTTTATCAGTGTCTACTTCTAAAGCAGAATATTTCAAATATAGACTTAGAGAAAAATGAATGTAAATCAGTAAATTCCAGCAATTGTGGTGAAACTTAAACTTCCAACAAAAAAATAAATTTAATGACATTTAAAATACTTTATTCAATACAACATCACCTTATGTACATACCTGTATAATTAACAATATTAACTTCTTGAGATGTAAAATCATACTTCTTAATTATTAAAACTCAGGGGGAATAAAATTATATGTTACATAATTTAGTTTACTATTAATTTGAACTAAAAATGTGAAAAGGGAGATAGGAATATCCTCTTTATTAAATTTATAACAATTTATTCCTTTCAACAATTTGTTTATTTAGTGATATAAATACTCATTAATTTTTTAAAAATTCTATACGTTTAACAGTTTTAATCTTTAAATTTATTTTTGTTGCATTAGTTTACTTAATGCTTTAAGGAAGTGCTGTTGTATTTGTGATAAAGGAAATTCAGGACTGAATTAACGTTTGTTCCACTAAGATGAATCATGAGGCCGACACTGTCACCCACCCGAGTTGACCCCACAGAGGTCAGCCTATTGCAGCTTAATTGTTGCTGTAGATGTCCTGTGTAGTTCAACCATGCCTTCGACTCGCACAAAAACCCGTAACTAACTTGACTTCCTTTACATCAACAGACCGAAGACGGAACAAGAATGTGCCTGAAATTAAAAAATATGAATTAAAGGAGAAACTTCTTGACCTTTCCATGTTGAACGTTTTGGATTTTTAACAATTAAGTCAGAGAAAGAGAAGGTTTGGTTACCCGCGGGCTACAGCGTCTGTCACCGCGACACTGCCTGCGGGAAGGGATGGCCACAATTGTTCCTTTCCGTTTATAAAGTCGTTGGCTACAGCCGCAACCAATTTTGTCTGATAATTTTAGCGCTAAATAAAATTTGTTGTACTTACCATTGATTATTCTCTAAATGCTGAGAATTTACTATTAAAAAAAAAAGAAAATACCTTGCATTTCTGCCTGTCCGGCCAAGGAAGACTAAAAAAATCAACTTAATGATTTGGAAACCCCTATCAGGCACTCTGTCTTACGAGGTTGGGCGAAGCAAAGGTCCTTCCTCTAGTCGGATGTTTACCTCTCTCTTGCCATATTTCTGTAATTATTAGAACTTTTGAGGCTAGGGAGATTTTTATCATGGCCTGACTCTGGTTGAATATTGTCTTCTAGATGACGAAGGACGTGGTTGTGATCAATAGAGGGCCTGAATTGCTTTATTCACGTTGAATTGGTAATTACTTTTAAAAACGAACCACCTACTCCGATTTGAATTTAGTTAACAAATTTTAAAATATTCTGATTTGAAAATTAACTAGGTGTTCGAAAGGGCTATATTGGGAATTATACAATTAGGCTACAAGCAATGCCCAAATTACTTCGCCCTCATCTTGATGTAAAGAGAGAACCAATAATGATGTGAGGTCATTATTGCAGAGGTTCGAACAAAGTGATAGATTTCGTTCATGTGAGATTAATTACATTGTTTCAATGTTTTATATCTCATTTGTTATTTTCAAGTAATATTTTTAACTTTACATCTCGGTGAAAGGAACGACTTGATTTTACATTCTCTACATGGTTTAACTACCTGTTTCCAAAACCCGATTGCAAATTTATAAATAAATACAATTGGCAAAATGTTTCAACTAGTACTGGGCCGTTTTAAAAACCTCTCCGACTGAAACTCAAGATAAAAGAAGGGGTTGCACAGCGGGAGATCAGAAAAAATAACCCCCTTGCCACGTGCCGGCAAATGCAAAACTCTAACGAGGGTCCGAACCCTAGACCTATTGTCCCTATGACATCAACACACGCGGGCTTCTGTAATTATGCGATCAATAAGTAAGATTTGACCAAACAAACAGGTTGTGTGCACAGATGTGTATGTTTTGGTCGGCCACAAACGTGCACCTGCTGGATCGTAAAACAGATACGGGGCATGCTGTCTGTACCTGGTACGTTATAGGATTATACACTTGCAGTGAAATAATATATCGTAAAGAATAAAAATCTGACCACATGCGTATATTGTATTAATAACCATACGCACATTCTCCGCATAGCAAACCGAACATGTAGATTATGATCGCATTGTTGGGATGTGGGTTAATCACGAACCATGTGCGCACAGTCCGTTAAGAGTATCTCACAGTTTTTTTGTCGTATATATTTTTTTAATATATGTGGTAGTTGAATTATTTGTGTTTATTTTATTGTTTTAATTTTTTGTTGTGGTTTTCTTTGCTACAATAATTCTTTTCAACTGTTAAATTTCCGTTTCGTAATTGTTATTATAGTTTGAATTATAATTCGTTTTAGGCTACACCTTTATTTAGTTTTTCGCTAAAAATGCACTTTTTCTTTATTTCACGTTTAAAATTATTTATTTGTCACTGGAACGTTTATTTTTCGGACCTTCGGTATCAACTGTTACATTTTGAATTGTAGCAATACACAATGTGTGTAAATAAATATTTTTTTATGTGTGTAGCCTCTACGTTTGAGTTTGATAACTTTGTTGTAAAATTCAACAAAACTATAAAATAAACATTTCATACTTCAAAGCTAATTCTTTTGGTCATTACCACTAAACAGTGGTATCACCCTCACAATTAACAAAAATTTTTTCGCCTAAAAAGGATAGGAAAGAAATGTGAGTATAGGATTAAAGTTGGCCTATACACTACGGTACAGGGGAGACTCATGACAATTCGTTTGTTGGTTCGCGCACCTTGTAGACCTACTCTAGAAAACCTGTGTCTTCGAAATAGATCTGAAAGAATAGCAGAAATTATAGCTGTCAGCGCTGATAGCGAAGCTATCATTAAGTGGCTAGAGGGAGAATGGAGGGTAGGAATCTTGATCATCTTGTGGTAGGGTTGATGCCCGTCAGGGTGGTTAACGCCGAAACGGGATTCCTGAATTCTATGACTTGGTTGCAGCTTACGGTCTATTTCAAGTGGTTTAGATGTTGCTTTAGCAAATTAATGTTTTTGACCAAGGATAGTACAGTTTGCCCGGCTCAAGTGTCAACTGAATTGGAACAGCAGTAGCCCCTTACAATCCTGTTATTTCAAAAGAATACAAGGGCTGGAGTACAGCGGGAGGTGGAAGGGTCGATCACCCCCGTTGGACCTCTCTCGCATTTAATTTTAGTTTCTATAAATCAGCAATATATATATATATTGACAACCATTGACAATACTAATGTAATTATTTATAATAAAAATACAGTTGTTTTAATGAGTCAAGGCAGGACTTGCTGTCTTTTTATTTTAAACAATTGCTTATATTATTACGAGTGATATAATGGTGAATAACATGAAGTAGTTGTATTTAGAAAATAACGAACTACAGTTTTTGAAAGATTCCGTTCGTTTCATGAAGTGTTTGATAGGTCTAATAAGTTCACAATTTTAGAACAAGGTTAAGACTAAGTCGTTCTCAGATACATTTTTGAGCTTTAAGACACATCGAAATATACAAACTAGTTATTACATAGGTGCTAGAACACAGTTTATTCGTCTTTTGGGAGCAGAAGAACACCGAGCTCATATTCCAAAAAAATAGATAGTTTAATCAATGTTTATGTTTCAAATACTTCTAGAATACTGAAAAAATATTTTATTATTGAAAATAAATTACAGGATTTGTACTTTTTTAATACTGACCAAATGTCATGAAATAGGCAAAATTTTAACGAAAACAAATCTTTGAACAATAAAATTCATATCATACATGTCTAATTTAAAATTCAAAGCATTTATCGTTTCTTTTAGCGGATGAGTTAGACGCCGCGTGCTGTCGCATCTTTATTTTTAACAACTCCACTCAGTTTGAGAAAACGGGCTATAATTAGTTTTGTTTTTCCTCGGTAGAAAAACTCTTCTTGGAGGCAGAAAAAAATCTCCAGGAAACCGCCTCCACCCTCCCATAAGCAAGTTCCAAGTGCTCCTTCTTAAACGCTTTTATTGGACGCCATGTCAAGAACCGTACCGAACAAGGTTTTTGATCGTCTCCTTGTTCTTAGAAATTATCCCAGAGGACCGTCAAAACTTTGATAAATAAACTATCTCTGAAACGCTTAAACATTTACAGGGTGATCCAAAATGAATGCCGGGATTTTAAACTATCGCTACTGATCAAGATAATTAAACTGTTTAAAATTCAAAATAAAGTCGAAATGAGTAAGTTTTGTTTACCGTGTTTGCCGGTGTCACGCTCAATGAGTTTAATGACAAACCCTGTTTTCTTAAAAGAGTGCGTTCTCAGATGGAGCTACATTCCACTCAAAATGATGTTATTAATCGTCTAAAATGTCGATATGGAGTTCACAATAACTTAGCATCGTGCAGGAATATGTGCCCGATTCGCCAAAAGTGAAGTGTTATGTATGACCAAATGACAGCCCCTTTCGTTTTCGTCGAAAAAAATCAATAATGGTATAATCGAGATATACTAGAACAATTTGTTGTTTCTTCAAATCGAAGACATAGAACAACAAAATAAGGTATAAAAAACTTTTTGGTTTTTCTTCTTCAACTTGAGATTTAAATCGCTTAGTTATCTTGATCACTCTTTCAGTAACGCTCGTTCACAATCTCTCATTATTTTTGGAACAACCTGTATTTTACACTTTCCTATAGCATCATTTTCATTATTGTAAACTTCCGTCAAACTCCAAGAATTATTAAATTTCACTAACACATTAATTACAGATAGTCTGCAATAAATATAATTAAATTAAAGCTTTACAAGAAAATACACAACCTAAAAAACACTACACTCCCAGCACTGAAAAACTACACCTTTGCATCCCAGAAAAGTAACCTCGCCATCTCCGTATGAGTTAAACTACACATCACACCAAAAAATAGCCAACAAAATTTTACAAAAACCAGACCTCGAATATGGACCCAAAGTTCTAGATAATATGGTTATACTAGATCTCGAAAATGCAACATAAACATGCACTGGGACAACAAATCAAATTCAAAATTACGCAAATTCTTAATGTTCCTAAAATAAACACCCAAGAATTACAAACATATGAATCTATCGACAATAAATGAATTAAAAAAACTACTTAACCACAACCAAAGCAAAAAAAGTAAAGGTAATAATTAAATATAAAGATATCAACAAAAAAGTGCACGATTTTATTCAAAACATCACCGCTCTAAAAGGTGGCCCAACCATTAAATATAAAATCTAAATTAATGAAACCGTCATCAACACAAAGCACATAATTCCACATAGCATCAAAAAACCTTCGAAACAATTAAAACCTATAGCTTCTAAGCTAAACGCCCTATCTAAGCGCCACAAAACAGATATAACCCTTAATTGGCCACACACGTGCCGAGCAAAATTTTCTCGACAGAACCATCCAAAACTAAATCAAATTTAATAACTATTCCATAAAAAAATGGCGTAAATTTGACAAAATAAAAAGATGTAAATATTTCATACATCTTTGCCTTAGTTTCCTTTGATGTTTCAACACCAGCATTCTCATTTCAGAAACCCACCACAAAGAAATGCTCTTAGACATGACAAAGAGAATCGCATCATAAAATTATTTCACTTACAATGCCACTTTATACACCCCAAAACTATGACCTACCTATGGGATACCCATAGCTAGTAACTTGGTGGAAAGATCCATACATCGTAACGAACATAACCACATTTTAGAGAACTGTAAGTACTCAGAGATCATATACTGGTATTGATAGGTTGATGAGATTATCACATTATACAAAGGAAATAAACACAAGATTTTTAAAATTCCATACACTCAAAACTAACATACAGAAACAAACAACTCCCTTAATTTTCTTGAACTACTAATTACACGTACCGATAATCAAACAAACAAAAACTCACCAAGAGTAATACTGCTATTCACAACTCAGATCCTCAAGGGCCCAAAGTAGCCGCTTACAACACCATGATCACTTATTAAAACACCGTAAGGAAAACAAGAGTCCCACCAAAAATTAAACACTATAAAACATTGAGTATAAAGCAATGGATACAACATAAATGATTGATGAACTATATAACCGCCTGTAAAATAAACTCAATAACTCAACTGGAAAACACCATAAAATACACAACAGTACCATACAGATCATCAAAAACTCATAAATTAACCAACCTAAATATAATTATGAAATAGCCTACTCCACACGATCATCAAAAACTCATAAATTAACCAACGTAAATATAATTATGAAATAGCCTACTCCACACGATCATCAAAAACTCATAAATTAACCAACGTAAATATAATTATAAAGTAGCCTACTGCACACACACCCTCAACAAACAATTTAAATCCACATAACAGAGACATTTATAACTTCGCCGGTATTAACAAACTAACTTGCAGTTCGCGACCCAGTAAATGGTCAAACAGGAAGGCCATTTTAAACTCGCTATCAAGAACACATAAAAGCACTCACAAACAAAAAACTTCCAGTAAAACTTTTCCTAACACTTCATATCTACAAACAACTATACAAACAAATCAAACTTACAAAAGCAACACTACATTACAGTATGAAATATACAAACATTTCAGGTTACACTCCAACATACATACTCAACATACTGTACATTTACATTGTAGCTCAGATAGATTTGTGACGTCCTAACCCCTAAAACTCTCTTAAAGATTCACCTAATATCTGTATCCTACCCCACCTTACCCCTCCTAAAATACCAAGAAGTTTGTTGACAATGGGATCGTATCCCGAAACGGCCTCATCAATAATAAAAAACAAAAATTTGGTTTTGACTCTCGGTGGAGTCCCAGACAGAAGTGATTACAAAATAAAGCTAATAATTTCGAATCAATCAAAATTGTCAACGAAAATCTTCGAAAATATGGAGTTATACATTTTTCATTCAACTTTTACATCTTTATTTGAGGAATGTATTTAATAAATGCTAATATTTATTGTAGTTAGTAATGAAATAATATGGGTTACAAACAATAAAAGATGTTTACTGAATACAAATTTGTTGAACAATTCACAATTTGAAGATCATCTGAGAGCTGTTCTCTTTAGTCAAAAGGCGCCGGAGCTGGAGGCTGCTATCGTCTAGACCTTCAATGTTGTCTAGAACTCCATGGACACGAAACAACAGTAGGCCTGGTTGGTTTTTACACGTAAACAGTAATTTATTTGTAATGTCATTCAAAATACATTGTTGTATAGGATTATGTTTAAAATAATGAGGGGAGCCGTACTAATTTTTGCCCAGGGCCTAAAACGTCTTTGGGCGTGGCTGCATGTGTGCATGGAGGAGTACCCCGAAGCAGACCTACTTTCTATCAGGTATCTCCCCGTTACATTTCCTTATTAGCGAAATGATAATAAGGAGTAGATGAAATTGAGGGCCCAAAAACCAAACAATCTTCTGGTACTGGGATGAGGAGAAACGTATGACATTCCGTTGATAGGATCGCTAACCTTAAATATACCGGAGAGGACTAACTATCTGCTTGGACGATCAATCAAGTCGTAAAGGAATAAGTTTAAGAATAGGTAGCATTAACGTAAGTGGCATAATAATACCCTGTAACAGTTCTGGAGTGGGTAAAAGAGTTAAATGACGGGGTTGAGTCACTTAATCAAGGCCAAAAGTGTTTACCTGCTACGGGTAATACGCTCGTGGTTAAGCGTGGTTAATTGAATACTTTTACGACTATTATGTCTGGATTTTTGTGCCGTAGTACAATTTAGAATTGTGGCCGAAGTGTTTATTTAAAAATAAATAAATGTAGACATTTTCGATATTTTGTTAGCGTAACGAGTGACTTATAAAAGCGGAATGCCTACGTAGGTTATATCGCTCACTTTCTTTACGTCCGTAGGTGTTCAGAGATAAGACGGGAGAATTAAGTCCGACAGTTTAATGATGTAATGAAGCTATGCTATTGGACTGTGCGCAGTGTAATGTAGAGCTGTTAAACATGTAACACGAGCTGTTGCTTCTGTTAATCATCTGATTCATTGACACTCGATCAGCCGTCACTTGTAGTTATAGCGCTGAGTTACCAGATAACAAACATTAACTGTTGTAAAAGTAAGATAAGCCAACATTACAGTGCCTTGTGAAGAATTTAGCTTTAGTCTGTAGTGAATATTAATTTCAGGGTGAGATTCATGTAATACGAAAGACTTCCTATAGATATATGGCATGCAGAATAAGGGATTCATGTAGTACGAAAGACTTCCTATACATATATGACATGTAGAATAAGGGATTCATGTAGTACGAAAGACTTCCTATAGATATATGACATGTAGAATAAGGAATTCATATAGTACGAAAGACTTCCAATAGATATATGACATGTAGAATAAGGGATTCATGTAATACAAAAGACTTCCTTATAGATATATGAGATGTAGAATAAGGGATTCATGTAGTACGAAATATTTCCTATAGATATACGACTTGCAGAATAAGGTGGATTCTGACCTTGAAAATAAAGCGGTTATAACTGGATTCGTCCGTTGGAACGGCATACCAACATCATACTTTGTTGTAGTGTTCCAGAAACATTTTTGTAACGTTATCAATAAAACTCGCTCTGGCGTCATTTTTCTAATAGGTATTTATGTCAATAGCCAATATTGCCACACATACCAATTGGCATTCGTATCTGTGTTAACGGCGAGTGTTTAAGTTTTCCCTTTCGATTACGATCCCCGTTCTACCCAACCGCGCGGCCTTCATTCAGGACTTCTCACTCGTATATCTAACGGGCCCGGAAACGCTGAGTAACATTTCGTACTGATTTCATGTTTCCCGCTAAGTGAAACGATATTAAACATTTTTTTTTAATTGCTCGTGTCCAGGCCCTCCTGGAGAAATTTTGGACTCCTGGGCTAACATAATTTCGGACCCCTTCATTACTTCCAACATAGCCTTATACAACCCAGTATTTTGTATGACATAAATAAATTATTGTTTTCGTGTTAAAACCAACTAGGAATACTGAACCTAATCTGCGTACGTTTAGTTTTGTTGAAATAAACTACCGTTCGTTTACAGCAACCAAGACATTGGATTTTGTGTGAATAGAACATTTCATTAAATGAGTATTACTTTGTCATTAAAAGCTTGAAGAATTGTACATTGTACTTTTTGTAATTTATTGGTATAATGATTTATCTCTTGTATGGATCTCGCCACACGAGTAATTATTTTTCGCAGTAAAAAAACACCAGCCTGTCAGGGCCCGCCGGGTTTCTCCTGAGCCCGGTACCCTGGGCATTTGCCCCCTTTCCCCCTCTCTGGGCGGGCCTGCTTGCGAGTTATAAGAATGTGTTTCATATATTTTTTTATATTTTTAAGCTGCAGGGTCTTAAACGCAATAATTTTCGAAAAAACTTGTGAAAGCGCAAAATTTGTCGAAAAACACTTAATAAGACATTCTTAATACATTCTTTATTTCCTTTGGGAATATTGGGATCCATTTAAGTTTATACTTCTTTCCTTAACATCAAAACATTATTATTCGTTGACGCGTTTCGGATTAACACCATTATCAAAACGTTAAACTAAATGTACTTTTCGATTCATTTTAAACAACCTTATGTGTTCTTTATATGTACGAGTAGTTTCAAATTTTCCTTCTGCTTGTTCTACAGGTGTTGCTTTACATTGCATTTTATAATTCCCGTTTTCATTAACTTATCTCTTATTTCTACATTAGCCTTTAAACTTAAAACAGTTGAAGGGCTTAATCCGAAACGCGCCTACAAAGAATAATGTTTTGATGATAGGGAAGGCAGAAAATGTACTTAATATAAACTTTATAAGAACATCAACTTCGTTAATGCGATTGAGCTTTAATATATTTGAGGAGAATCAATTATTACAAAAATAACGATTAAATAAAGTCTACGAATAAATAACAATATTTAAAAAAATGTTTTTGTATAAAAAAGAAAATAGATGCAGTGAAATTTTTAAAAGTATCGGTCTATCGTCGTCAGTGACTGTATTGCGCTAAATTCCATAAAAGCATTAATTATGAATTTTTAAAAGAAAATTGCAGAATTAATTTAACCTAAGGCTGACGCTTACGCTCTGGACTTTTGATCCGACAGCAAGCACTAGTCATTAATCTTACACCTCGTTTATTATATTTCAGTCTTCTACATTTCACTTAAAAGCTTTAAAGCGAAGTTTAAAACAGACGTTTAACACTAATTTTCAAGTTATAAGCTCTGTTTACTGAAAGATGAACCCATTAGGGTTTATTTCGCCACAATGTATTCTAATATTTATCTCACGCCTTCATCCTTTCTTATGATCGTTAATCTGCGATGCTTCCTTTACAGATTCTTAAACATTCTTGTTGTCCTCTGTTCGGTTGATTCACATGTCCGGCGAAGCTTTTACCAACGCCTGATAGACCTACACCGAGAATATCTTGTGGTCATTCATATTTGGGATAAAATTATTAGTCATTGTTTTCGTAAATAAAAGTTTAAAACAAATAAAATGGAATAAACACATCAACGAATTGAGGATTTTACGAACGCTCGAAATATAGTTACATTAATTTTTTCCAGGTTGTGTGGCCATTATCCCTCCAGTACGGTTTGAAAATGACTATTTTAAATTTTCATGTGGGTCTATCCATAACTTACTAAATAAAATAAACGCGAATAAGTAATACTTTTTTCGACAATGGACATTTTATAGATTCTCGGTTTTAAATAAAAAGGAAACCTTTTAGACTCTTGCTCTGTCGTGGGTATGTCCTTGATATCACCTAACTCTATACTGTTTTGCCCTAAGCTTGTTCCATGATACTTTGGGGACTATAATTTTCTTTCATATCGACCATGATTTTTATTTTCCTTGTTTTATCCTCGTTGTTCTTTCCGACGTTGTTCTTTTTAATTAGTGATCTGTACGAGGTTTACTTGTGTGTGTTCCTGTCAATGTCTTAGAGACCTCTTTTTTTCGGATTTTCCTTTTTATTTCTGCCATTTGTCTCCAATTTCATATTTCGGGAACTTTTGTGCTGCACTATGTTTTCCCAACTTCCAATGATTCCTTCTCATAAAAAAAATGTATTCTAGTACTTGTATATCTATTTCGTAAGATGTAGAAACTTCTTTATTTTCTATGTTCATTATTATCTGGCTTCTCTGCCTGTTGGATTTTGTAGACGAAATAATTTGTAGCACAATCTGTGGGTGCGCGAAGCCCCACTCTCTTAGATCTATCGTCCGGACTAACAGCATTAGGCCTAAGTATTGAATTACGGAGACACGAGAGTCTCTTTAATGTTTATTCGCGGCTAAGGGGATGCTTCTCCCCTTCCTCTGGAAAGCGTTGGGGCGGAAAAGTCCGTAACTTGTTTCATTTCCTTACCGACAATCAGCTCTTCTTAATGGCGTAAGTTTGACTAACATACGTGCTCGTGCATAGCTTATGTTCGCACAACGGATAACTCATTTTATGGACAAGGAGCCGTTTTTAGAAAACCGGATTTCTTAAAGTGTAAGTTTAGCGTTAATTTTGGAATGAAATTTATTTATTAAGTTATTAGAAAAATTTTTTTTTTAATTTTCAAAATTATTGTGCTAAAGGAAGCTGTATAAATCTCCAGATATTCAGAGTTTGTATAAAAAAGAGCTTGATTTTTGCTCTGCGTTCAGAGATTTGCGGTCGTTTTTGTTTGAATCTTAGTGACCGTCGAATCGCATATAGTTTTGGTGGAAACAGCAATGGTAGTTCGCAGGCTGGTTAAACTGGCGGAAATCTGTAGTAGGCTTATATTCTAACGGTGAACTCGTCCAGTTTCATGAATGAATTCTAACTCATTTTAAATTGCTAATGACTATTGCCACGGATGATAATGGCTATTTCCTCCGACGATGATAATGGCTGTTGCCGCTGATGATGGATAGTGACTATTGCTGCCGATGAGGCTAATGACTATTGCCGCCAATGATGATTATCACTATTGCTGCGATGGTAATGGCTATTTTCGCCGACGATGATAATAATGACTATTATCGGCGATGATGCTAATGACTACTGCCGTCGATGATGATAATGACCATTGCCAGCCGACGATGTATATGACTATTACCGCCGATGATGCTATTGCCGCCGATAATAATGATTATTTCTCCCGATAATGATAGTGAATATTTGAGTTGATGCTGATAGTGACTATTACGGCTGATGATAATGATTAATCGCTTTTTTCGCCGATGCTGCTATTATCTATCACTTCCGATTATGCTAATGCCTATTAGCCTATTGTATTAGCCTATTGTATTGTCGCCGATGATGCTAATGCCTATTGTCGCCGATGATAATGACTATTGCCACCGATGATGTTGGCTATTGCTTCCGATTATGCTAATGACTATTTCCGCCGATGATGCTATTGCCTATTGCCGCCGATAATAATAGTTATTTTTCCCGATAATGATAGTAAATATTTGCATTGATTGTAATGGCTATTGCCGCCGACGATGCTGATTATTCCTTCCGATGATGTAATGACTATTTCCGCCGATGATGCTAATGCCTATTGTCGCTGATTATAATGGGTATGGGCGCTGATGAAAATGACTATTGCCGCCGATTATGCTATTGCCTATTGTCGGCGATGATGATAATGGCTGTAGTCGCTGATGATGATAGTGATTATTACAGCTGATGTTAATGATTAATGGCGCCGATGATGCTAATGACTATTTCTCCTAAAGGGGGTAATAATTATTGGTGCTGATGATAATCGCATTTTTCGCCGATGATGCTATTATCTATCGCTTCCGATTATGCTAATGACTATTTCCGTGGATGATGCTAATGCCTATTGTCGCCGATGATAATGCCTTTTGCTACCGATGATGCTGACTATTGCTTCCGATTATGCTAATGACTATTGCCGCCGATGATGCTATTGCCTATATTCGGCGATGATGATTATAGTGACTATTACCGCCGATGCTAATTACTATTTCCGCCAAAGATGCTAATAGCTATTGGCGCCGATGATGATCGTTTTTTTCACCGATGATGCTAATGCCTATTGACGCCCATGATAATGATTATTCATAGTATATTTTCTACACTGAACGTTTCTCCATTTCTTTAACAGTCAGTTTTCGCTTGTGCAATATTCTCACCAAAATGCTACATCGGTGAAAATAATTTCAGAATTCTTTCAATTACTATTTTTTTATAAATACGTTGTTATTTTAGCTGTTCAATACACTCCGATTCTGCAAATACACATTTAAAATGTTTCCAGTCGGTTTCACACTTTCCCCACACTTTTTCCAATACGTCACAAGTTTTCGAATGTGAAGGTTTCCAGAACGTATTTCTTCGTTAAGGCTTTTATCTACCTTGCTACATTTATTTTCAATTTATGATAACTGCCCATATTTCTCTTTCTATATAATTATTTAAAAATTAATCTCTCTGTCCCTCCCTAATATCTATCCTCTGGGATTATCAATTACAATCTGAAGTGTATTTTACCAAATTGAGAATCGTGAAAGTTATTTCATATTTTTATCTGAACGTGAAACATTTTACAACACAATAATAAATCATACATTTACGGTTTATTTAAAATTCGTGGTTATGAAATTTATTACTCGAATGAGTTTTTGAGCTTGCAAGGCGTTAATATTTCTAAAGAAGCAATATTGTTTCCAAGCTGATAATAAACACGCTGGAGCGCGCCACTGCACTGTAGCGTCTTCTTATTAATTTCCATCCTTTGTCGAGATGGAAACGTGAAAAATGTTGCATTTGGGAGTCTTGCTTGAAGGAGTTTAGTGCGCTTAATTGTTTTCTAGCTCGTTCGTTTGGCAATAATTTATCTTTATAAAGTTTGTACTTTTAGACACGTCTTTGTATAAAGTTGTATCTTACGGGTAATCGCTTTGCGTCAAAGGAAGCTTTCATGCTTCCCGCTTTTTAAAAAACAAGCAATTAAATTATTTTCATCATACTCAACTTCTTAAACGCAGTGGGCTTGTTCTAATGAGCTAGTACTCGTTATACAAACCGTTAACTATTGTCTTTTACTTGTTTAATAAAGACATGGAGGAAAGCCTTTACATTATTATCATATTTTTAATATAGTCTGCTGTTGTAACAGCTTCAAACGCCTTCCTTTCTGCATCTGTTTCATGATTTAGGTATCATCTTTATTTCTTTTATCCTCTAGCACATAGGTTCCCAAATTGGGAGGCGCGAGACCTGTTGGAAAATAATAAGATAAATTTAATATTATAGGAACAAATGTGATCTTGCTAATGACTTGGATTGTGGCCTTACTAAAATATAACCTCAAAGAGGCATGCTAGTGTAAAAAATGTAAGCTCAAGCATCGTACTAACAGATTTTTCTCTTGTCAGTTAAAATTTACCTTGCAAATTAATACTTGAAATTTTATAACATGTTTCTTGTGAATGTATGTAAAAATAAATTGTTTTCAATATAGCCTACATAATACTTGATTCTTTTTCATATGCTCATGCCATTTATTTATAGTGTAAAATGGAGGGGCATGGGAGGATTTCATTTCAAGAGGTCAAGGCGTGGTACCAAAAAGATTGGGAACACCTGTCCTAGCATCTTTATTTCATTGCTTTTCTCCCTCCAGTATATTTTTCAGTTTTCATTAGTAGCCTATGTTACAGTAACAACCTGTGAAGTTGGTCACCTCTGTAACTTTGCGCGCTTGCAAAAGCTTACCTCATTTTTACGAAACCTTCAAATAATATTTATACATGACCCACATTGTGTACTCAGTGTATTTCGATATTAGGTTATAATTTTGAACTCCTGTACGACGTTTTTAACTTGTCTATATTAGCTAGCCGTAATATTTCTTGGAAAATAGACGTGAAATTTGACCTCCCCTTTCTTTTCTAATGCAACTGATAGTTATATATTGTTAAAGTATTTCATATGTACATAGCTTCATCATTTCCTGGAAACCAACTGTCTTGCCTGTCTTCTTTTGTAATGCACTAAGTTGTAGATAATGATGCGAATTATGAAACTTTGTCTGGGCATAAGAGGGGAGGTACTGTCACCGGCACATACGAAGAGCCCTGATGTATAAATGAGTCACGCTAGGTTTTCAGTTCTGCGCATGCTCTGTCGATGCTATTCCTAACTTACAAACATAACCTAACCGTACAGTAGTTTGTTAATAGTTATATTTTAGTAAGTAATATAAATATTTACAGATGTCTAGAAGTAGTAATTTTAATAACAAAGGGTGCACAAAATAAATTATATATGATCCCGTTTCTACATTGTAATTCTGTAAATCTGACCTTTTGTGTTTAAAATGTTTTTGGGATTCGCTTTATCGTTTTGACCTACCTTGAGCCAGGGCTCTTCTCTTACACCGGTGACAGTATACAATTAGAGAGAAGCTTACTTAGCTGAAGTGGGTTGGCTACTGTTGTACTACCCACCCGTCGAACATTAGTCCTCTGATATAGTCTAATAATTTTCCTGCTCTGATTGTGGATCACTTTTCTATCTTCAGACTTACTTGCTGACGTGCTATGTAACAACGATGGCTAAGACATCCTGAAAACAACACATTTTCTGAGACATGAAACTGAGAGTTTTGTTCGAGAAGTTGTTCTGCGCATGCGCCAACTTTCTCTTTGTCCCTGCCGTTCCCAAGGTAGTTTCATCACTCGCCTCACAAGCTATAAATGCTGATTCTTATCTAAGCTCAAAGACTAAACATGCTGTTCGATAGATTGGTTTTTCGACACGTATTATAGTAAACACTTCTAAGATTGTGCTAAGGTACTTCCTTTCACTAAGTGTTTACCAGCAAGTCATTTGGTGACTTGGTGTTTTACGCAGTATCAACGGATTTTTGCTGTGAAGCAAAAGGTAACGGATTCTCAACGAAGTAAATTAATTGAAATTAACATTAAAAAGAAGTGATCATGTAATTGGAGAGAGTTAGAAAACATAGTATCGAGTAGTATGTTATTTCGAAATCATATTACATTGGACATGTAAAACGGCAGAATATTTTTGAAGTTGTGGAAGACAATATCAAGAAAGAAAAAGGAACTGAAGGGTTTATGGGGTAGCTTTAATTTTTTAAATGTCGTTCAGTTTACATTTCTGAATCAGGACTGATGTGTGAACCAAAGTCCACAAAATTGCTCAACACATAGCTGTAGAAAATTTGTGTAAACTTATAGTTTAAGTTTAAGTAAACAATCCTGCTTATAATGCTTATTATATTCTTTGTCAAGGTGTTTTTACTTTCAATCCTTGGGCTCTTCTTCGTAAAAGACAACAGTAGCCGTGGCTTATCGTCTTAAAACTAAAAGAGAAATAAATATATATTTGTGTCTGTGATTTTCCAATGGAATGTTTACAGATGTGTAGAAATTATGACGATGAACTCGTTAGGGTGAAGGGTTGGAGAGCGGCTTGGAATACATAATTCCCTATCTTCATGCACGGCACGCAACCTCTTCCCGTCTCGGCAATAATATTAACCGCACCTGACGGTGATAATTTACAAAAATAGAATTGTAGACCAACGCGGAAACCGTCCCGCCCATAATTGCCTTGAATAAGTAACAAACGGGAGACGCGCTCGGTGTGAGGGGGAGGTAGCACTTGTGATCCCTTGAGTAAGTAATGACATCACCCTCGGAACTTGAATTTGTGTATAACGAAGCAAGACTGTATCTGGTTGTAATGCACTTGAATATTTCATCCCGGTTCAATCCCGGTGGACGATAACCTCTAGGGGATCTATCCTTAGGTAGATACGTGTTTTCCCTTGTAGCCAATAGTTATTTATTTGTGCCAGTGGTGAGGAGAAATCTGTTGTAACGCGAAGGATGTAAGAACGATAGTTTAGGATCGGGTGGAGGAAATTGTGTTAACTTGTCAGTTCGAAAAGTTCGGAAATTAATAAGGAAGTTACTTTTTCTGACAGGTATTAAAGTCACATGCAGACCTTTATTGTCAAGGTAATTTATTTATGACTTGTTTAGAGATTTTAATATTATACAGGGAATTTTGAATTAGTTTCGGAATTTTATTTTTAGCAAATTTTGAATTTTTTAATGGACTTAAAATTAACCAGCGAAATTTACGTTATTATGGAGATTTGGAATCTTCCTTCAAAGAATTCTGAACAGACGATTTTCAACTAATTAAGGAAAGTTTGAATTTATACCTAAAATTTTAAAGTTATTTGGTGAGTTTTTAGGGATTAAAATAAAACATATTTAGCAAACTCTATTTTTATTAGAAAATTTCGACTTATTAGGGAATTTTAAACTCATCAAGGAAATATGATTTTATTGACAAATTTTAATACAGTACAGTCTCGCTAATCCGGTCTCCGATGATCCGGACCTCCGGCTAATCCGGACGGCCCAAAAGTTTTGTTTAGTTATAGTATTTTACAGTGCACAATCAGTCTGCTGTCCACAAAAATATTTATTTTTATACGTCTATATTTGTTATTTTTCAAAGGGGTTTTCCTACTTTAATACTCAAATAATATAATTTATTCATTAAAATATGAAATAGGTGTACCACTTGTTTGTTTCTTTTGCCTACTAAAGTAGAAAAAACTTCTTTGAAAAAATATATACAAATTAGATCACCCAACACTACAACGTACGTGACATCAGAGACATCTTGCGATAAACAAAAGATAAAGGACCGCTGACTAAACGGATAAACAGTCTATCCGTCTGGCGTCAGGTCAGTTGTTTTGTCGGACAGATGCCACTTTTCCTGCTTCTCGCAAGATATCTGCTCAGTTGTCATTTAATTCTAGTGCGATATTAATCTGTGTTTTTTATTTACGTCTCGTTCAGTGTTCAGTGAAAATGGCGACTAAACGTAAGTCAGTGACAGTGACAATGGAACAAAAACTCCAAGCTTTGTTTCGTATTGATGGAGGTGAATCGCTTATTAAAATTGCAAAAGAGTTAGGTGTGGGAAAACAAACTGTTTCCGATTGGAAAAAAAGCGACAGGAAATTGAAGATTTTTGTGCAAAAATGGTTAGTAAAGACAGTTTAGGCGGCAGAAGCACTTTAAAAAAACCAAAAAATGAAACCCTAGATGATGCTTTGTATGTTTGGTTTTGCCAACAACGGGAACAGGGTGTTCCTTTATCGGGTGTAAATTTGCAAACGATCGCGCTGAAACTGAATGAAAAGTTAAAAGGAGACCCTAATTTTACTGCCAGTGTGGGATGGCTGTCACGGTGGAAGGAACGACACGGCATCCGTCAACTCGGAATAAGTGGTGAAATTTTGTCAGGTGACAGTGATGCAAGTGAAAAATTCAAAGACAAATTTGGCAAGTTTCTCAGAGATGAAAACTTACAACCTTGTCAGGTGTTCAACGCTGACGAAACTGGATTAAATTATAAAATGTTCCCAAAAAAAACTTTAGCTTCCAAATTAGATTCAGTAGCAAAAGGCCATAAAGTTAAGAAAGAACGTATGACTTTGCTGCCCTGCAGTAATGCTTCTGGCGATCTAAAATTTCCACTTTTGGTGATAGGGAAATCCGCAAAGCCTAGGGTTTTTAAAAATGTAAATTTAAGTGTTCTACCGGCCCAATACAAGTTCCAAAAATCAGCGTGGATGAACAGTGAAATTTTTAAGGACTGGTTTTTTGAAAACTTTGTTCCAACAACAGAAAAGTTTTTAAAAGAGAAAAAACTCCCTCGAAAAGCGGTTTTACTAATTGATAATGCCCCATGCCACCCAAATGAAGAAGAATTGCGTCATGGTGACATTTTTGTTAAATTTCTTCCTCCTAACGTAACGGCTCTCATTCAGCCGATGGATCAGGGCGTGATCGAAGCGATAAAACGGCGATATAGGAAAAAGTTAATTTTATCGTTTTTGGAACAACAAGAAGCAGATCCAGCTACAAAATTTATTGAAATTCTTAAAAAAGTGACTATAAAGGATGTCATTTATATGGCTGCAGAATCGTGGGAGGAAATTCAACCGTCTACACTACAAAAAAGCTGGAAAAAATTGTGGCCTGAAATGCCACAGGAAAGTGGAAAATCTGACAGTCAACCTACTAATGACGACAATGAATTTGTTCAGATTTTTCAACAATTGGAGGGTTGTGCCGAGTTGAAAGACACTGATATTTCCGAGTGGATTATCAGTGATAATGACATTGGTCATCAAGTGCTCAACGAGGACGAAATCGTCGCGGTGTGCACTGCAAACGCAGAAAATGACAGCTCGGAAGAGGAAGACTACACAGACGAACCTGTCAGCCTAACTCATGATGAGGCGGCTGCAATGCTGGAGGGGTTGATGACTTACTTTGAGAAACAAAGTGATACGTCAACTGCGGAGCTACTGACCTTGAAACGCCTACGAGATCGTACTGTGAAACGACGTCATTCATCGTTAAAACAAAAGAACATTACGGACTTTTTTCACTAAGTTTTTTAAAGTTTGTTTTTGTTTCAGTTTCATTTTTGTTTGAGTTTTTTGTGCGTTTATACAGTATAGTGTAAATAACTTTATGTGAATACTTTTATTCAACGAGAAAGGTGCTTAGATATTTATTTATGTCATGACTTTTCTGTTATAATTATAGGATTTTTTGCTACATAAGCTATGAAATACTGTACTGTAAGCTATATTTAGGCCTCAATTTCACTAAAACTACAATTTCAATATGTTTTCCCACCTAAAACACATATTGTATGCATTTGTTTGGCTTTTTCCGTCTAATCCGGACTTTCGTTGATCCGGACCGGGTCCGGTCCCATCAAGTCCGGATTAGTGAGACTGTACTGTATATTTCTTCTGATTTTGAATTTATCAGAGTCGTGGCCTGATTTTATGTTAGGATATTTTTAGTTTATTTAGAGGATTTAACCTATTTTGGTAATGTTTAAGTGACTGAAAAATTTTGAACTTATATGGTTAAGTTAGGATTTATTTGCTACATTTTAAAGCTCTTTAAGGAATTTTCAATTTGTATTGGAAATTTAAAGGCTATTTAGATAATTTTAAATTTCTGGGAAAGTCTGAATTGAATGAAATTACGGTTGTAAATTATATAGCAAATTGAACTAATTATAGTATTTTTAACTATTTGGAATATTTTTAAACGTTTTTAGAACATTTTGAATTTACTTTAAAAATTTTGAACGTATGGAGGGGTTTTGTACACATTTATGGAATTTTAAAATTATTAAGGAAATTTTGAACATATTTAGAGAATTTCAAACATAAGTATACTCCCGCTACATGTGTACCGAACACGCAATTTTGAACTTACTACCCCAGCGGTAGAAATAAGGATGGGTATTAGGCTATACTTATTTAGCAGGCCTACGTTTTAAATTTAATTAAAAGTTTTATTATAAAATATTTTTAAGACTATTAGTCATTTGACTAACGGGAAAAACGTGAAGAAGTTATTATTGTTGCCCTTATAAAAGAACAGTAGACGGGAAGGTCGAGAGACAATAACAGAGAGTAAGTGGCGCTATATATCCCTCTATTACATACACACTCTACTTGGGACTGCGTAAGTATGAATAGGTTACGACTTAGATATGGGAAAATCCTACTATAGTAACATGTCTTTATCAGTTGCATGAAAGAGGTAAACCTATAAGGAACTTTAAACAAATGGAAAATATTCAGTTACTCATTGGACCCTATCACGTTTTTACGTAACTCTTAAGATCAGTACTTTTGATACATGTACACTTGTGTATATATACTGTACTTACATATTTCACTTCGTTAGGTTTCATATCTAATAATTATGTGAGTAGCAAGGTCAAGGAGAGTTCATTGGATCTATAATGTATTCCTCTTGTTTTTGGGTAAATAATAAAAGAAGGTATTCTTGAATATTCTGCTATGCATTGCAGAAGGTATATCCAGACAGAGCATCGTAGGTTTCCGTACGATACATGCCCTAGAGGAGAGTGTATATATACAACCAATGGAAGTGTATACTAAAGACAATTTTGGCAATTTTTAAATTTCTTCTATTAGCTCACACTCTTCTATTCATCCAATAAACGTCAAATACACTTTTTTTTAAACTATAGTGGATGACAATTGGTGTTAATACAGTTTTTTCAAATACTCGTATTTATTCAATGATTAAATTATAAAAATTTGGGAGGTCTAGTTCGGATCCGAACTGAGTATCTTCCTGTTCGAAGGCTAGCGTTTTGGGGCTGAACCAACTTTCCCATAACTCAAAGATGTATATGAATTTTTTTTGCCCCCATCTGGTTGTCGCCTAAACCTCCATTATACCACCTTAAATCGTTGCCATAGCTACCACAACATATATATATATATATATATAATGCTGTAGAATTAAAAATGAATGAAACGAATAAAATAAACAAACTGAAATAATGGTATCGAACCTTGCTTCACAAACGAACAATGCAAAGGAAAGCGAAAAGAAACTACGACACAATGCAAGCGACGAAAAAACGGTAAAATGATAGTAAAAACCAAAAATAATAGTTCAACACCATTCATAGAAAGGAAAATGGAAAATTACAGGGAAATTCGCTTCCATTTTTGATTCAAGTAGGAATTGACTTTTTTATATTACTTGTTTGACACAGTTCTACAAGGCAAATTAAAGTGTGTGTGCGCGCGCGCGTGTGTGTGTGTGTATCTGTGTGTGTGTATATGTATATATATATATATATATATATATATATATATATATATATATATATATATATATATAATGATTACATATATACATAATAATAAAATAAATAATATAATAAATAATAATAATTCTGGAAATTCTGATAAATTATTGTGATGTTAGTATCGATTACTTATAACATTTTTGCAAACGATGTGGCCACGTGACTGCTAAGTGAGGTCGGGCGTAAATAACCCGGCCGAGTATCTTAGACACTGATTAATGGCAATTCTGGTCCGTCAGTAACACACACTAAGCGGTTTTTGTACGTTTGTACGTAACCTTTGGGGATTTACGATCGCGATGTTTGGCAGGGGAACAAGTAGCGACCATGTTACGAACAGGATCAACTTGGTGCGGGAGTGAATTTTTGTGAATAAATCTATCTAACTTTGCATTACACAGTAACGTAGAGTTGTGTTCAGACTTACACTATAAATATAATGGCGAGTGAACCGAATTAAGAAGGCCAAATCGTAACAGACTAACAAAAGAACGTTTTGTGCCTGAAAAGAAATCACTACAAATTTAAAAACTAACATCTATCCACTGTGGAAAACTTTGTTTCTATAGGCCTATAAACATTTGTTCCTGTAATTATTCAGAAACATCCGATGTAGGCGACTTCGATTAGTTTCGTTTCATATATGTTACTTTAAATTACATTCTAAACAAAAAAAGTATATTTTAATTTTAGTATATTTAATAAAAGTATTTATAATTTTACATCTATCTTTTATGATTCATTCTGTTGATTATGATATTTTAGATGTATTATATCGTAAGATATGTTTTTACGGTTTTTTACAAAATATACGATATTTTATATAATACGATACTTTTCATAGTACGATCGGTATCTTTTATAATTCAATATATTTATTATTGCGTTATTTTAGGTATCGATATTTTATTAATAAGATATATTGTTTATACGATATTCCATATACTGTAATACTATGTTTTATATCAGATTATATTTAGTAATATCATATATTAATACGATATTTTATATAGACTAATAAAATACTTTGGCCTATATGATATTTTTATTATTACAATATTTTTTTTGTAATATCCTATCCTAACTCCATGCTTTGTTAGTACTTTCGGTTTAACTACGTAGAAAAAGAACTTTACGATAAAAATGCTCAACGCTCATAAAATTTTTGCAAATGTTGATAATTAATTCGTGATAACACACACGCAATAAATACTACACCAATTGTGTTCGCCCAGTTCACAATGGAAGCGAACTGCTTCCTTCTCGAATCGAAGTTGTCGATACTGAAGTTACTTTAATTTTTTTGAAGTGAATACCTCTTGTGAGTGCATGTGTTGTACTGTAGAAAAATCATTCTGTTTGTCACGGGACGCTCTTAATATTTTAGCTTAAATTAAGTGATAACAGCTGATTCTGTATTATAGGTTATGTGTAGTACATATGTTTTAACACGTAGGACATGTTACTTTATTTATTGTACCTTATTAAGTTAAAATGTTATTATTTAAAATTATTGATCAGTTAATGAAAGTGTTAATTTATATTTGGTAAACAGTTATTTATAGTTTTACTAAATTTTTATAAATTAAAATTTGAAACGCATCTGACACTAAGAGCTAATTTCAATAAAACTTTCATTTAGTAAATTTTTCAACATTTTGTGAACGTTACCTTTTAACGTTTATTATTTTATGTGTATTCTTTTATGGGATGCATCTTTTATATTAACTGGATGTTATTAACCCCTCTATTAACTACATTCTTAAAATGAAGTATCCAATTTTGTCTCTGACTGCCACACTGTACTATTTTATCATATTGGGCTACTTTGTACCTACATTGTCATACACAGCGATGAATACTATATATAGTATTTTGAGGTTATGATTCTATGATCTTTAAGATAAAATTTAACCAATATTTGATGTTTGCTACTTTTAAAATCACGTTTCGTGTAGTTTAGAATTTATTTTCAAGTAAAACGCGCGAGAACGTAAATATCAAAGTACACATAGTGCGGACCACGTAACCGTGCATTTGGCCTTGAGAGATCGCTGTAGGCGAGACGGGAGGTAGAGGTTCAGTGTAAATACTATGGGCTGTCAAAACACTGGCATATGAGAAGGACGGTATTAGATAAATTTGATGATAAATTAGCTTCGGTATGAAATAGCAAACATTTTTGAAGTACAGTATATGTAACATATCGGATGCAGAAGCTGTTGATGTATCAAACATTCTCAAAATGTAAAATGTTTTCAGAAGTGGTAGTACACGTAAGGTAAAGTGCACGGTTACGGGGTTCGCACTATATATATATAGTTTGCCAACTAATACACTTATTTTGTATATGTTGCATGTGTAATTGGAAAATAACCCCTAATATTTCCCAACACAATGTGGCTGATGTTTATTTGTAAACTGGATCATACACTATAATTAGATAATAATTTGGTTCTGAGCTTAGCTTGTGATGTTAATATACCGCATTATACACATACTACCACTAATATACACATTTTCACAGTAGTGGTTTTAACTTATGAATCATATTTCGGTCACCATGATGCCATCAGTGGGTAATTTACTCAACTAAAGTTTGATGAATTTAAACATATTGTTATGAGCATTAAATATTGTTTTATCTGTATATTTCAGTAGCTAGTTTTTTTTTTGTAAACTCACAATTTGTCTCTCCTCTTCATTATTGTTTCACTGTTTTTTAGCTTAATAATTTAGCTAATATTAGCTAAATTCTCGTAGCTCTTCATTATTGTTTCGCTTTCTCTCCTTAGTATGATGAATTTGCTATGTTACTTGCAAGCTCACTATCTGTCTCCCTCTTCAATATTGTTTCGCTCTTCTTGGCTTGATGAACTTGCTACGTTTTTATGAATTCACAATTTATCTCCCCTCTTTAACTTTTTTCGCGGTTTTTCTTAGCTTAATTAATTTGCTGAGTTTCTTCTGAATTCAAAGTTTATCTTCCCTCTTTAACATTGCTCCGCGATTCTTCTCAGCTTGATAAATTTGTTAAACAGACAACTTGTGTGTGTTTTTTTAATTACGTGACAATATATGTATTATTTTTTTCTCTTCTCCGCCCTTAAAAACAGTCCTTTCTCTTTTAGTTATGGGGATGTAACTATAAATTAAACTTTGTAGAATCTTCCCGCAGTTATCTGACGTCACTAACGTTCGTTAAATCTGGCCTATTGAAAGCTGTATTTGCTTTAACTGTTTGTTCTTTTTAGATTTCGTCTAAACACCATTGTCACTATATAGGACAATTGTTAACCGCAATGATAAGAATTATTTTAAATTTCTTCTTTGCTATTTCTTCTATTAATAGTAGCAAATAGTATTAATAGTATTTCTTCTAAATTTAGCAGAAATTAAACGTTTAGTTCCAGCACCTTTTCACCTATCAACGCTCTGTCTTTTCTCTGTCTACTGATTCAAAAGGCTTTACTCTGATCGACGAGTGTTCAAAGTCATTTCCGCTTACAATTCCACCAGTCCAGAGACCAGTTCAGAGTGCTGTGCAGCACGGGAGATTCACAGAAAGGCGTACCCAGTCATTCACTTTCTAACGTATTGTCACTTTTTTGCAGTACAAAATATCTCTAAACCGGAACCTCAACGCCCCAGGAAGTGAGACTCAACTCTGAACTCATCGAAGTATATAGGACTACAAGCTGCATACAGAATTTTTTTGAGGACTTCTCGTTTCTCTGTGTTCAATAATAAGAGTTTACAGAGTTTTGTTACTCCTGTAAGACGATCTGCTTAAAAATTACGTTTGTGCAAAATCTCTAGGAATAGATGAATTGAATGCAATAACTTTTATTAGCGTCTCGTTCCTGGATCAAAGGGGAATGATTAAAGTAATTTAACCAGCTGCACGGCAGATTCACAGCAAGGCGTCACCTGTAGTCACGTACTCTTAACTTAATGTCACTATTCTCCAGTACAAAGGACCTCTGAACTATAACGTCGCTTAGCAGCAAACTCCGAACTGAGTATATAGCACTACAGCCTCAAAACAGCGATCTATTATTATATTTTTAAAGAATTTCCCGATTCACTGCTTTTAGAAATAAGTCTTTAACAGAATGCTTTGATTCATGTACTACACTGTGAACTGAATGCAATAACCTTATATCGTCGCATTCCTGGAATAAAGACGAGCCATGAAAATGTTTTGTAAACAGAAGGATAAGGGTTGGAATACTGGGTTTTATAAGATTGAATTTCTATTTAGTATTATTTAGTTTTATTTGTATCATTAGTATCTTTTGTGTTCTCTTTTTGCTTTATTTTAGTACCTATGAATTTACCTCTATTCTTGTAAATGATATTGTTTTGCATTCACTTCAGCTTTCCTTTTTTTCTTTCAATTCGTCTTACGTTTTACTTCTAGTTCTTCAATATTAGTTGTTTATTAGTTATATTTTAGTATCTAGTATTAACGTATGCTGAAGGCAATAATAACTTTTAATTTCTTCATCCAAATAAAATTTAGATTAACCACAACTTCCCGCATTAATTATTCTTCCATACTCAGATTTTTTCGATTATTTCACTTGTCACTTATAAATACGGTGACCCTGCATCCCCAGGCGCGTACCCAGAGACTTGCTTTGTGGGGGGGGGGATCGATGCATTATATATATATATATATATATATATATATATATATATATATAAAATATGTGTGTGTATGTGTGTGTGTGTGTGCGCGCGCGCGTCCGTGTATGTAAAAACACAGAACAGAAAAAATTCTTTTTACGTTTGCGTTAGAAATCGGTAACGTGATAAAGATTCGTAGCAAATTAGACTTTTTAATAAATAATTATTCCAGTTTCGATAACACTTATGGCTAGAGAATATTATTAATTTCATAGTAAGCTATTATTATAAAAATTGTTTATTAATTAATATAAGTAGTTATTCTTCCAACACGAACAATTCTGGAGTCAACTGCGAATATTACGTTTGCAAAATTACGTATTGAATATCATATGTTCCAGACTAAGCTTCACTAGCGCTATCTGTTGTTAAAACGTTTAGACGTTTATGAGGGTATGCCGAGGGAACGCGTCACATTTTCAAATTAAAATTTTATTTTTTATTTACAATAAAAGACGAATTAACTTAAGTAAAAGTTTAATTTAATAGAAAGTCCTAATTTAATAATATATTGTGGATATTTAACCCAAAGTTCTTGAGGGTTGGGTGGGGGGGCGATCGCCCCATCGCCCCCCCTTGGATATGCGCCTGATTTCCCGGAGAAATTAGGACGAACAGGATTAATAAAGTTGTGTCGAGGAGTCGCGTTAAATAATATGTTTGTCTCGAATTTCAAGCGCATTTTGTATCGGCAATACTCCAATACAGTAAATTGTGATTTACTTGCTGTTTACCAAATTTAACTTTGAATAAATAAATAAATAAGCCTAACAGATATGGATAAACCTCAACTCTTGAATATTTTTTGTTGAGGAACTGAAATAGAACATTTAAGTATATTTATGTTATATGATATGATACAATTCTAATAAATTTCATTTGAATTTCCGTAGTTCTAAGAGTTTTCTTATATTGTACTACGTCAAAAAAGTAGGTAGTCCCGATTTCGACTAGTAAACATATGGTCATCGTACTTAAAAGTAAATGATGGTGGCATTTCTGCATAGCTTAGTTATTTACTTACAAAATTTACCAATTATTTCACATTACCCTACTTTTGCAAGTTGCTGTAGTTAACAAAATCATGGCGGTAACACTTTATCAGTCCCCTCTTCAATAAACAAGCATCCGGCGGAATATCTATCCCCTCGTTCTTTGTGTTTATAATATAAGAGGTAAGTTTACATCAGGTTGTTGACTGCGACTAGATCTACAGTCATGACAACGTAAACAATCCTGCCTACCCATCGAAGCCGAACGTCAATTTAAAACGTTCTGTGACAAGCCGCGTGCTGGAGGGGTGGAACTCTCCTCTCTCCCCCTCCCTCCTGATACCAGATGTTCATTTCCACATCGCAAGCCCGGCCCCGTTCTGCCTTAATCATCTTTTGTCCATTTCCCTGAGTTTCCGAGGGGAATGTTTGTCGAGCGGTGATTGAAGACTGTCCCAGTTTTGGCAAATCATTACAGGATAAAAGCCAGAAAACGATTCTTTGTATTGTAGCGCGACGCAGCTTTGAGAGGGTTTCTAGATAGAACAAGCCAAATTCATGTGATTGTCCAAAACGCTGAAAAATTGTTAAATATTGTATATAACAATAACTTTCGCAACATTTATAGTTTACACTGTTTTAGCCTAACATTTAAGTTTAACCGCGAATTAGTTTGTTTAAGATACGGTAGATTGCTCTCTTATATCAGATTAGATCCACTTTCTTGTTTCAAATTAACGTGTTACTATGGTAATATACAATATAATACTATTGATTTAACTATTATAATTCTACTCATTAATGTTTTTCTTCGTAATTTATTTATACTATTGTGTTTGCCGTTACAAAATGTGGTTATTTTATTTATTATTAGATATTGTATTGTACGAGTTAATTATTAGTTCTTTTAAAAAAGTGATTAACACGTTAGTTCTTTTATAATGCTTATTATTTTTAGTTATTGTGAGTTTACTGTTTCTGTCTATTGTAATATTTTATAGACCACCACAATACTAACAATTTTTTATAGAGGTTGTACTATATTTTTCAAATTCAAGCCTTTATTTTTTTAATTCTATTTAAGCCTATATATATTTATTATATTTTTTGTTACAATTAGTATTTTTTATAGCCTATTTATGTATTCCGTAGGCTTAAAGATAGCAAATTGCTGTCGAAACGTTAGTTTTTTACAAATGAAGGTTAATTGACTCGTGTGTTAACCGTCTTTTACTTAACATAAAAACATGAAATTTAAATGTAACATTTTGGTCTAAATTATAGTTATTATATATTTAACAAACGTATTTTAATCTGTATTCGCTAAGTTCACGTTTGGAATTACAGGCAGCTAAAAACATATAATTTTAAAAGTTACGATTGCGATTATGACTGAATTACGTTTTTCACAAGGAAAAACAAAATAAAATAAAAGTTACAAAACCTTTATGTACATTTCGTGATCTGATACGAGGTGAAATTAATACCAAAGGTTTCTAAAATAAAATATAAAGTGTAAGAGCAGTATAATAATTTTAAATGTGTGGATTTGAAAGTAGTATAATATTAAAGAGCAAAGTAAGTATCTTGTTACCCGGAAAAAACAGAGTTGAAATAAAGTTATTTACTAAAGTTACAACCAATGACTTTTCTAAATTTAAAAAAAAATCATTTTACATGTCCGTTCTGAATAGTGGCTAAACACAGAAGACCCCGAAGAAGACAGTAATTCTGAATTGACTAATCCTACCAAAGTTATATATACGGTTCTACGGGTACAGGTCAGGCAAGTGATGAAACAACAAAATTCTCAGTTTTATGTGGGCGTTGTTTTAATTGTGGTCTTTTCAAAAACATTTCAATGTTGTAAAGTTAATGTCTTCAGGATATCCGAGTTATCACTGTCACATAACACGCCATCAAGTAAGTCGGTTGGTAGAAAAATTATCGACAACTAGAGCAGAAAAAATTATTAGAGTTTATAGCATAGGGCTAATGTTCGGTGAGTGGGTACCAACAGCAACCACAGCGGCTGACTACGGTACCTTCCCCTCCTAGTTTCATCTCTCGCAGCACGACCTATAGCTGATACAAAATCCTTCTCTTTACAAAACATGGATATTTCCCGCTTTTTGCCCTTTTTTTGTCAACGCAAGGTCTTTGTCTTTACTTTAAACCTGTTCTTAGTACGTTTTCTCATATACCAGTACTTTAATAGTCTAACGGGCTTAAATTTTATCGAAAACTCATTTTTCTATGCTTAAAAAGAAAAGTTCAACAAGATTTCAATTGACCTGAAGGCATCCCTTTTACAGTAATCTCTGTCCCTGTAAAATCAACTGACAATTCTAATTTACAACCCCTCTTAGAAATAAAAATGTATTTTTAACACACACACAAAATTAACCGTTGTTGTAAAATGAGATTTTTTGCTTCAGTAGTATGAGGGGAAAATGTCTAGGATACGTGCAGACAAAAGAAAACCTATTTGTTATTATTTTGTTGCGCGTCTTTCATAAAGGTGGACAATAAGATGTTTTGTAAACTGAGTATGAGGAAAACCTGTTAGTAAAAGCTACCAACTTTCCTTTGTATCAGGAAGAATCATGGTATAGTGCCGGCTCCAATTTAAGTAGCACTTTTGTGGTCTATCGTAAAACCGTTCTTGTCAAAAGTGTTGTAAAATATTACTCTGAACAACTTGCAACATTATTACTAATAAAGACACAACATTTAAAAATCCTGATAGGCCAGTCTATTTACTATATCAATAAACCCTGGTTGAGATTAATCTGTTATGTAAAGGCGAATGTTTGCAAGACGGCTTTATTATTAACTCTTTCCTTCACTGCTGGAGCCGTGTTGGGCTAAAACCCCAGCTTAACTATAACTAGATAACTTCGCCACATCTCTATTAGCTTGTGTTGTTTGCCAACTTGAAATAATGTTTGTAAATGTTTTAATTTTACTATTTTAAATGAATTTGACTCATAATGTGTGTTTTATTTTCAGGTGAGGGATGAATATGTTGAACACTCTGCCTTCTACAAATTGGTAAGCAACTTGTATGTTAGTACGCCAAATGAGTTCCGTCAAGTGCTATAGACGAAGTTCAGTTGAGTATCTCGCTAATGGTGTTGTAACAATACACAGTGATCCCACGTATTCGCGAGGGTTACGTTCCCTGAACTTACCACGAATACTGAAACCTACTGTATGGAAAGAGAAGGGTTAGGTTCCACATCACATATTTTAACATTAATTACAGCTGTTCTGTACTAGTCATGCTATAATACAGTATGGTATGTTTACGTATTACATACATATTTACATGGATTTTTCTCTAATCAGTTAAGCTTTATGTTGAAAATTAAAACCTGAAATGTTACATCATGTTTCTTTTGAAAGAATGAATAAATGGTTTTAAATGTGTGTGTATATATATATATATATATATATATATATATATATATATATATATATATATATATATATAGTTTCTTTTTTAATTGCCCATACCATTTATTTATAGTGTAAAGTGGAGGGGCATGGGAGGCTTTCATTTCAAGAGGGGGGGGGGGCGTTTGTACTAAAAAGTTTGGGAACCCATGCCTTGGAGTAATATTTATAATATTGTGTGATAACCATGGCAACAATTTAAGGTTGTACAATTCATATACAGCTTTGAGAAAAAGCTTCCTAGGTATTGACATTTGGCGCAGACCTCGAACACGAAGATTCTCAGTTCGAATCCGAATAAGCCCCCTAAATGTTTATAATTTAATTATTGAATAAATATTTGAAATGACTTTATTAACATCAATTGCCATCCAGTATAGGTTAAACAAAATGAATTTGATCTTGATTGGATGAATAAATAAAAATGTTATTTAATTAACGATTGAAAATTTGTACAATATATATATATATTAGGAGAGTGTGAGTTAATAGAAGTAATTTAAAAATACTATTTTAGGCTAAAGTATTATTGTATAATTGGAATATTTTCTTTGTCGTGTTATACAACTTGTACACTAATTACTAGGAAACCTCCGAAGTAAATGCTGTCCACAGACCGAATCGTAATCACCCCGATTCACAGGTATAACGATCTATTTCCAACCGGTTCCAATTAAGTTAAACCGTTCAATTTGAACAGCAACAACGTTTTCTTCCTAGTCATTGTTTGCCTGGAATCAATTTCAATTGCAAATGAAGTCGGTTTTAATTTGTGTGCTTTAGAAAAGTTTGCTTTTCCGCGCCGTTTACGGAGAAGGAAACCTTTCGTAATTTGTTGAGTTTGTGTATTGATCAGTTAGTTCTTTGTTCTTCTTTGGAATTTATAAATTTATATTTGTAGAAAACACAACACACACACACACACACACACACACATAGACACACACACACACACACACACACACACACACACACACACACACACACACATATATATATATATATATATATATATATATATATATATATATCGCAATATGTATTCTTGTGTATTAATAAAGAACATAACTCAAAAGTAATTGTTTAATATTCCTGATGATGTTGGTACTGTTAGCCAGCTTTGAATTGTAAATTCAATTATAATTTTTGTATTTGTATTTTGAGTTATGTTCTTTATATATATGTATATATATATATATATATGTATATATATATATATATATATATATATATATATATATATATATATATATATATATATATATTTAGGTTAGTTTTGGTTGGTAAAGATTATTTAGATTTTTTGGACTAGGAGACTGACAGACTTACCTTGGTAAGAGTCCACACTGTAGTCTTGAAATAGAAACACATAAAAGCACTTAAACAATGATATATTTCAACCACACTGTGGCCTTTGTCAATCGAAGAGAAAACACAAAAAGAAATATGAGAGAATGAAATAAAATAAATATCTATATATATATATATATATATATATATATATATATATATATATATATATGGTGAAATAAAATAACTTTCATAAACAAGAATATACGAGTATTACTTCATTTTATTGTTGTTTGAAGCTTTTCGCTAATTTATATTATTAGCATTTTCAAAATTTATAAATCACTGTCCAGTTATGTGACTAGAGTAAGACTGGACATATATTTGTGCCGCGCGCGTGTGTGTATGTGTGTGTAAAACTAGAATATTTATAAAACTATATATGCTCGAATCTTTTCATCAATGTAATTAATATTGTTATTCTTAAAATTTTCGAACAACGTCAAAAGCTAAAGAACACTTGGATTCAGTTCAGTGACGTGTTATAAAGTCTCTTTAAAACCAGTTCATTTTGTTTTCTGAAGTATTACTTCTCACACTTTGCTCAAGATGATGTAACAACGTGAGGACGGATGTTGTAGGACTTAGATTCATTTGTCTGAATTAGTTTAATAACGCGTTAAGTCTGTGAAAAATCAGTTAATTTTACTTTTTCTGAGCTATAAGTTTTCACACGATTTAAGTTGGTGTAAAACACAAGAACGGATGTTGTAGGACTAAGATTCATTTGGCTGAATCAGTTGTCTAATTCATTAAGTTTGCATACTTACAACCAGATCAGTTGGTGGATATCTAATATATATATATATATATATATATATATATATATATATATATATATATATATATATATACACGTATTTTTGCGAAACGTACACAAGGAGAATTCATTTAACCGATAAATCAAACGCATGCCAGATCTCGACATATAAACAAACATTCATGTTAAATTGGGGTCCTCTCAGTACCTGTTGAGGTTATGTTTGGACAACTATGCAGGTGGCTACGGAAGTAAACCACGCCTAAAAGTTCACGACCAACAATAGAAATTGTTTTAGCAGCCACTATAGAGTGCGTCCATTCCAACCGCAGTGACGTCAGGATTAACGCTTCACTGAAACTGTCTAGCTAGGTTTGTTTATTACTCCGAAACTTCAGAATTTTGTTGACCGTAACGTTCGGCAAACCTTTTTGTTTGGGGATTAGAACTTGAAATTTGATTGAAAAGTAAATTTATAAAATTTACTGTACTACGACTTAAAACACAGATGAAGATCACCTAGTGCGCTGAAAGAGTTAAAAAAAAGTGTTCTTATTTGAAAATTCAGCAAGTCGTGATATTATTTAAAAAACATATTAATATTATTACTTCTCTTCAGTTTGGAAAATATTGAACTATCCTGTCATCCTTCATCTCCAGTTTAGGAATATTCGTTTTTTGCTTAGCTGTACAGTGCGGAAAGTACCACTTGTTTATTATTACCCGAGACAACTTTTTAATATTTGAAAATAGTTAGTAGCATTGGCGGTGTATTTTTTAAAATTTTTGTAAATAATAACCGACTACAATCATAGAGAAATCTAATCAATCAGAAAGTATATGATGTGGAGAAGGGAGTTTATATGGGGGAATTATGGGTAGAAGGAGGATATAGTTGGATGGTCACAGCTTCTTAGATTAGATACTGGTCTATCGTGGCCATCGATAGCTATCTAGCTGAAGTCACTCCCGCTAAAGAGCTCCATGTTTGCTACATTCGAACTAACAGCTCCTGGAAAGTGTCTTTAATGTAAATTCTGGCTAGGACGAGTAAAATATTTCCCTATCGATCAACTTTAACCTTCAGGCGGTAATAGCATTGAGTGAATTCAACCTCGCAGCAAAAATCACATACTCTGTTTAAAAATACTTTATAAAATGTCTTTTTTCTGAAACAAACTAGAATAACACTTGATAATTATAATATATTATTATAACATAATAACACGAGTAATTCCATTTGTTTTGATTGAATAATTTAATTGTGTATATATATATATATATATAATTACTTATATTAATGGGTATTTTAAACGATTTTTCTAAGTAATCATCATCGAAAATAATTGTATTTATAAAGCAAACATACACCACTAAATGGTAAACGAAGATGAATGTACAGTGTATGCTACATACACTTCAGATTCAAATATACAAAACACGGCAGTGTGTGTTCAATTTAAAGTGGAACTGTAAGGAGATAACATATGCTAAAAACCCATGTACAGAATAAACTGACGGTAGTTAACATGTCCATCGAAATTAGTCAAAAATTAAAACCTCAAAACGTCATATATTCATTTATTTTTGCCGTGCGCGTGTTTTAGGTAAAAAGGTAATGTAATGAAATAGAGTAATCTTTACATTTGTAATGTTACAGGGAACGTCTTACATTTCTGTAAAACAGGTATTTTATCAACAAAACCTTGTGGATATTTAGCGTTGTTAGCCTGAGTTTCATTCTCCCCATCCGGCCACATTGAATCCCATGCTGTTCATACAAAGCGAAGTAGGCTTAATTCCCGTGCCAATTACTGGAAGAAAGCGAGCATAAATAGCCTAATGACGTGGGGGTGGGGGGAAAGGGCTTAAAGATAAATTAACCCATCCCCTTCCCTCTTTTCGCCTATATTTAGACAGCTTCTTTTATAAAAAGATTAAGTTTAACGTTCATACAAGTATTTCTTCACGGGAAAATAAGCGATGCATCAAAAAATAAAAAATTTCTTGGGTTTAGCAGGCAAATGATTATCTGAGGTTTGTGAAACCTTTCCGATTTAATTGGCTCTAGGTTTTTCTACTGGTAAGGGCATTCGTTTTAGTTGTCTATGAATAGCTAACGAAAATATGAAAACTTGTTAATGTAGTTAGGAATAAATTCCTGACCTTTTAGTCAGCGGAAGTATTGCAGCACAAACGTGTCTATATACAATGCAGGTGCTGCATACTACTGCATATATTTTGAGAGATTTTCTGCTGTCGGGCCCACCTTAGCAACTATGACTGTGAGGTAGCTGCCGTATATGCTGCAGCAATTGAACTTGAGAACCTGACTGCTCCGGGTAGGGCAGTTTTCCTTGTTGCCTCTAAGACCGCCATCATGAATCTCTCTGGGAACTCACGGACCGACTGTAGCAGTACCATAGATTGTAGAAGAAAATTAAATGCTGTCATAAATGCCGGGTGGATACTTAATTTTCATGAATCCCGAGTCATGTAAACATTACTGGCAATGAAAAGGCTGATCAACTAGCCAAGCAGGGAACAAGCCTCCCTCAGCCCGAGCATCTGAGATCACTACATTCCTCCAGGTCCCTAATAAAGACGTCCACCAAAAAATTGAATCACAGTTGATTGAGGGAGCTCTCAGTAGGAAAACGGTGGGAAAGTCTTGTGACGGTTAGACCAATTGATCAAAACTTGTCCCGATCTGTTAACGTTGCAGCTTTCAGATTGAAGACCTGTCATGATTACATTGCTGCGCACCTCCACCGCATTCATGAGCTACCGACCCTGTTGTGTCAGCTGTGTGGTGGTGAACTTATGAATGCAGAACACCTTAATGATTGCACAGCCCTGGACCGGGCCCAGGATTAGGTCTTGTGACGGTTAGACCAATTGATCAAAACTTGTCCCGATCTGTTAACGTTGCAGCTTTCAGATTGAAGACCGGTCATGATTACATTGCTGCACACTTCCACCGCATTCATGTGCTACCGACTCCGGAGTGTCTGCTGTGTGGGGGTGAACTTATGAATGCCGAACACCTTAATGATTGCACAGCCCTGGACCGGGGCCAGGATTACAACAGTCCCATCTTCAGGGAGGCCTATATCTACTGGTAAGCGCGTCGCCAAATGGCTCAACTGCCAAGGGTGGGCGTTGGCTAGTAAGTAAGTACAAACGTCATACTTACTAAGGCCAACCTTAAGTAAGTAGACCTATATAAAGTAGGTCTACTACAGATCCATAAGGAGGCCTCCACTTCTTGAAAGAATAAGTGAAATGAAAGACTAAGGAGGGAATATAATGATCTGATTCTGGTTATAAGAGGATCCTATTCCCCAGAACCAGGGTAACACTATGTATTCAATTAGTTTTACCTTCATTCCACTGTTATGATATAGGTCAGAATTTCTCTTCATTAATGTCAAAAACATTTAATTAATCAATCATAAACGTTAAATGATGAAACGGAATCATCTGTTTCACAGTGTTTCGTGGTAATGTAGGAAGTGAATTTACTGCCCTAACCTAAAATACCCATAATAAACACCTCGGCACGACATTTACATAAATCAGACAATATAGCTGAAAAAATTAAACAAACAAAATGAAACACTGATGAAGATCGCCACTGGGTGATCGAAAACGTTCTGTCTTAGTAAGTTTTTATAAATTTACAAAATTAAAGTTCGGATGGTCATAAACTAATGTAAAAGTAATTGACAATATCTGAATTATTTTCCTTAAACGAAATGTTGATATTATTAATAAATATACAAAAACCTCTTAGCCACAGACTTTCTTTATTTTACCCTTATGTGCATTTCAGTTACCAAGTAACCATCCTCACAGGGATAACATGTTAGTCAACAGAGGGGGGCCACAAACTTTCTTTATTTTACCCTTATGTGCATTTCAGTTACCAAGTAACCATCCTCACAGGGATAACATGTTAGTCAACAGAGGGGGGCTAGTCTTTGTATGTTACCCATCTGAGGATGGTTACTTGGTAACTGAAATGTACATAAGGGTAAAAGAAAAAAAGGCTGTGGTTAAGAGGTTTTTGTGTATTTATTATTAAATTCAACCAAAGTATATCTAATAAATAGTTCTTATATTAATTTGAGTAAATCTACCTATACTTACTTTATTCAATCATTCGATACTTTCTTGTATCTCGATCATTCGACGTCATGCAGACAAGAGCGAGCTTCTGAATAATTTTGTCATTTTCGTTTTAATCGAGTATGGAGCAGGTATACAGGCGGTCTCCATCTCTTCTGGACATAGTACACAGAACACACTGGTCTAGACCGATTCGGTTAATGTGAGCCTTGAAAACCCCTAAAACAATTAGAAGGTTTTTAGGCCCAAATACACAGTTTCTGCCTCGTTCTCTGTATATTTCTAGCACAAGTATAAACACCATCCAAAGTTAAATCTTCACGCGTATTTATCAACAGAAATAAAAGACACATTTACAATTGGAAACATATCCAGGAGCGTCGGGCTGGCACGCATATATCGTTGATATGTTCATTGTGCACATTGTTGTATCTAACAATACTCCCCTTTGTGACTTCACAACCCCCTCCCTCTGGCTCCCCATTATATCTTCTACGCATTGAACACGAACAGGGTGGCTGAGAAAGACGTATGCATGTCGGAACGATTTAAGTTGCAAACATGAAACATTCGGTTAGAACGCTTAAGCGAATCGGCTGCTCCGAGTTAATGTGCGTTTTAAATTCATTATAGGGCCTAGTTCATTCAAAAGGCACAGGGAAATTTGTTTGGTAAGGTTAATAGCGAAATGCAGCAAGTAATGAAATAAGCAGCGTTTAACACATTGATTGTTGAAAAAATATCAATGCAGTTTCCATAGTGCTAAATTTTCTTTTTACATAAAAACTTTCTTTTATGGATTTATACGTGACCTGTGGTGTTCATTTTATCATTGGAGGGTTATAATTAATTTAATTTTTTTTAGTTTTATGGCCGCATTTTACCACGACACATCTGAAAAGCACGGAGAAAAGAAATAAACCTCACAAACATATTTTCAAAAAAATTTTATTATTATACAAAATCTTAAAATATAACCAAAATTCCATAAAAATGTATCAACATATCTACAACTTATATAATTTTGATATGTACTTTTTTGTTCTAATGATAAAACAAAAATTCCGAAACGCACAATGGGTTGGCCTCTGGACAAATCGATCACTCGATCTGTGTATTTGATATTACGGCATTTCTTTTGTTGCAGTTTAATAGACTTGTTTCCTTGTTTTTGAATGTCGATCCACGTTGTCAATCACTCGTTACTTATCACTTATGTTTCAGAGCATAAAACAGCATTATGTAATGCTGATAAGGTCTCAGGACCTACGGCAGTGAACGTGTTACCGAAGTACGGAAGACACGAATAAATGTAGTCACACTACTTCTAATTAATTATGGTTTCAAAAAAAATTCAATCTTTAATATTTACATATTTAATAGAGTTTTTATAACTTAATATAAACAATGATTTTACAAACCGTAGTTAATATAACATCCCTTGGTGGGAATGCAGATGATTTAAATCAAAACTATCAAATTTGTTATATATAATGGCTTATCTGACTCATAGATGTGGGAGCGTAGGTGCTAGGTTACTTTAAAATGGTGTTAATAATAACAACCCTTTTTATTCCGAGCGAAAAATTAGTTAGAAATTATAAGCGATTTATTAATGCTACTTCTCGCACTTGTCCACGAGAACTCTGGTGCAACCAGTTAGATACAATAATTAGGGGCTTTCCTACTTAACAGAGAGAGCGGTGTGACAACAATGGCGTATCTAGCCTCAAAATACATAGCGTTAGAACGTTATTCACACCTCGTCATATTGGAATCGCCATTTTAAATACTGTATTTTAAAGCAATAACTAAAAGAATGAAATATATTTTATACACTGGCACGCATACAGACACACGGATTTTACGCGCACGCAGGCTTACAAATAAAACACTGAAGTTACACTGAAGCGCGCGCACGTGTGTGTGTTAATATGTTTAATGTGCCAGACACATTACCAATAATGTTTTAAACGTTTGTTAAAACGCTTTAGTTCCAACAACGTTAAAAAATTTATGAATCTTAAATTTGTATTCGAGGTCGCCATATCTCTCTTGTGCGCCACGTTTGACAGGCCTGATTTAAATCTTTTCCGACGTAATTATTATATTAAAACACACAAAACACCCAATTTCTTATAGTTTGTTGGCTCAAGCTCATGAACAAAGTGGGCAAGATGCCTTTATTTATTTAGGCTACATGACTACGCGTTGAATAGGTATATTTTCATTTAGAATTTAATTATAAAAACCACATTATACGTTCACATTTATACGGTTTTAATTGGTTCAAATCAAATATCTTGCGTTTAAATTAGCTAAACATTTCAATATATTATTTTAATCATACAGTATTATAATGATTGTGTAAAAATTAGTTTTATAAAATCCTTAGTTTTTATTTCTGAACAAAACGTATTTTATTTTAGAGGAAAATTTTCGTACAGATTTACAACCTAATAAATAAACAAGTAATATAGAAACATTTTTTAAAGTCAATTCCTACTCTAAGTCAACAAAGAAAAGTTTTATTTTAGTAATTTTTTATTTTATAATTACAAATAATGTAAATATGTATACACGAGTATATGGCAGAAAAACAATATTAAATGGCAAAATAGTAAGCAAATGTCTTGCAAATTTCCTCTCCATACAGTTTGTAGTGTTGGGCTATTATTATTGTTTGTTTATTATTGCAAGGAACCTTTCTTATAATTTCATATAAGAAAAGGTTTTCCATACCTTTTAACTATGAAAAAGTTGGCTCAGTGCCAAAGTACTTGATTTCAAAAATGTAGTTATTCAGTTCGAATCCAACCGAGACATCAACTTTTCAAAATTTAATTAATGAATAAATATTTGAAAAAAACTGTATAAACATCAATCGTCGTTCACTACATTTTGAAAAATAATTATTTGAACTTGATTTGAAGAATAAATACGTATTTGATTAACGATTGGAAATTTGTACAAAGTATATCTAAGAAGAGTTTGAGCTAATAGATATGATTGAAAGATGTGTGGTGATCACATCTAATTACTTTGGACACTAAAAATAATTGCAAATGAGGATAGAATATAAACGTATTCTAAAGTATTTAGTACGAAATAAGTCTTTGCAAGTTGTGAAAAAAGGAGACTTGTAAAAGTGTTGGAGACGAAAGAAGCAAACTAACCGCCGAAAGTGGATACTCACATTTGGTCCTTAATAACTTGAACATTGCTTTATTAAAGATCGCGAATTAAGGAACTAAAAGTAATTGTGTTAATAGAAATATTCTCTAAGTGATAGAAATGTCCGTATCCTATCCCCCATTAAATTCATACAAGTATAAAAATAGTGATAATTAATTTTCTAGCGCACTCGTAAGTAATTTAAATGTGGTCTCCAGAGAGTAGTCTTTAAAATATATGAACTTTAACTAACTTTTGAGAAACCAAACCGGTGCTTGATTTACCCCATCGTTAGAAATGTTTTTGAGTAATATACGCCATAAACAGAGTTTATTAAATTAATTTTTCAATTCTTATTTGACTCATTAAATTTGTTAGTTATCTTTGTAGTTTTCACGTTTTGTGGAAAATTGTAATGACTAAATTATGACATTATAATAAGTATTTAGTGCATAATATAGTAAAGATTAGAATCTTAAGATGAATGAATATATAAAAAATTGTTAAAGAAGTAGTGATGGTAAACTTGTAAATATTCTTTTGAGAATATCTGAAGAAAAGAAATTTATATACTGAAGTGAAAAGTTAATCTACGTTTGGAGTAAAAAGAAGGTTTTAACGAGCAAGAATGATTATTTACTAGGGTGACGTTTCTAAAGTTAATGTGTTGTCCTTTTCAAGCCATTATTAAACTTGTGTCTTAAATAAAGAACATCTACAATGTCACTGTCAATACAGTCAGCGTGCTGTCATTGTATTGACAGGTACATTAACGATGTTCTTTCTTCAGGCCATAAGTTTTATATTGACTTGAAAAGGAGAATAAATTAGTTTTAGAAACATTGTTCCAATAAATAATCATTCATTAATGAGTTAAAAAAACCGTAATTTTATTCTAAATTATTTCATCCAAGTGACGAAATGGCAAATAACGAAAGCACTCGACAGGGATACATAAAAAATAAAATGTGTCACTGAAACTACAAAATTTAAGTTTTTGGAAAAATAAGCTTTAGAAAATTTTGCTATATTTCAATATAACTACTATTTGTTAACATAGGTTTGGTAAAATGCTAAGTTGGTGTACGTTTGGTATTGCAAGTTAAGCGATATAACCAAATGGAAATATGGTAATATATTCTAGCAGATGAAAAGTGAATCAAGTGGGAGAGAATTAGATCCTTCGTTTTCGTAACAAGTGAATGGTTCAATGAGAAGTGAGCCATTCGTTTTAAAATTGGTCCTTGTGTGGGGGGAGTAATCGCCGATTGATTAACTTGCTGCCACCACTCCTAATCCAGAAGTGAACGATCGTTTGTTTACGGCGAATCGTTAGGTATTCACTGAAGCAAAAGATTCGTTCTGTTAAGGTCGTTCACTCACTCCTAGAACATCTCTACCCAAGAGTACGTAGTTGGAGTATTTTTAGTAAAACAGATCCGCGTTCGTCATAGTTTTAAGCACTCGAACGAGTCCTCCACAAAAAAATACGTTCCCTCTAGTCTATATAAAGGAAATTAAACATTTTCACTGACATGGGGCCTCAGAACGGAAAAAAAGATCTTGAACAAAGTAATTTAATACTAATTAGAAAAATTCTCCGAAAATTTGTGTATGGTTTACAGTAATTTGTAAGTTTTTGTGACTTAATAAAAAAAAAACATTTTGTGTCTCAGAACTTCAAAAGGCAGCGCCTAACTTTTTTTTCTTGCTATACATGTTTCCTAATTAGTTTACGTGTTATATAGTTAAATTATAGTGGGTGGGAGGGATGCCAAATTGAGGGGATCCACAGTAAAAGTTTGCGCCGGGTTCTGCACTAGCAAAGTCCAGTTTTGCGTAGGGCACAGTGTTTTTGAAAAACATTATTAAATTTAGTTAGTCGTTGAAGGAATATTTATATATATATATATATATATATATATATATATATATATATATATATATATCAAATTAAAATGTTCAAACAAGAACAGCTGTGTTTATCGGTCCTCAAGCAAAGAGAAAACAAAGGCTTGTCGGAAGAATAAAGGCTCAACTTGTTCTTTCCTCCAGGATGAGATAATGCGTTATCATTTACTACTAAAAATGCGCAACCCAAGTTTTGTTGAGCGTGAAGCGGAAGTGAGTTAAAAAAATGAATAGACATATTTTCCCGGGATTTTTCATTCCAAATGATGACTCAGGTGCAGCTGTGCGACAAAACGTCCAAGCGAACATTAAATTACTCGTACTCCTCGCTTTATAATTGCCTAGATTGTTAAGTTTCCCCGTAGATTTGATTCCGTCAACTATTAAATTTTTTAAGTAATGCAAATTTAATGATATCAAGTTTTCTAGTTCCTTCAATTACAATCAGGGGTATACATTTTAAGAAGGAAGATAGCAATTAGGAGCTCAAGACACTTCCCGAAAATATGTCTGTCTACATCTTACGAAGAAAGTGGTGTCTGAGAACTCTAGACTTCGCAAGGAATCTGTCTTCCTTTCCACCCATAATTAACATTCACTCGGGTCATTTACAGATCAAGCTCCAAGTTTATCTCCATAAGTACAAAGTACCTATTACGCATCACTAAAGAAACAGTACAAAATTGTAGATATAAAAATAATCGCACAGAGCTTTGCGATCAACTGAAGTCTTTCAAGAAGGTAGTCGTCTGCCGGCGTATGCGCATAAGAGACTGACCAACGCGCAATAAGTCTAGTTTTTAAAAAAATACTGATTCTACTATTAAGTGTTTTAGGCTTTAAGAAACTGCTCCTAACCGCCACCTAGCAAAAATAGTTGCTAATTTCAGGTTACCAGACTTCAACAGCTATTTTAAACATTTAGAATATACAGTACAAAGCCTTAATGCAAAAGAAGTATGATTCTCTAATTTCTGTATTTCCCTTATTCGTTAATAAGATAGCGTCGGTTGTCTGCTATCTTATATTAAAAATAATTACTTGGACCTTTTACTAAGAATCGTTAAAGTTTTAAATTTTTTAACAAACTAATGAAAAAATCCAATACAACTATTCTTTGAGCTTAGCTTGTGAGGTTATGTTATAACAAATAAGAGACATACACAAGACTCACAACTTGATCATTTATTCGTCATTGACAAAGTCATCATCATTACTGAGTGTTGCTACTACAAACTCTAAACATACAACTCGTTGTAAGTTGTAAGAGTTTGTAGTAGCAACACTCGCTGATAATGATGATTTTGTCATTGAAACGCGTAAGAGTCAATAAATGATTAATGTGCGAGTCTTGTGTATGTCTTTTATTTGTTTTAAAAAATGCAATGTTTATGTGTTAAATCCTTTTAATGTTTCTGAACTGTTAGGCTTTGTCAGTGCTACCGCTACGAAGAAAACGATTGATATTCCTAGAAAAGTATAAAGAGAGACCAAGCAGCCAACTTCAATTGCCGCGTTAACTTCAGACTAAAAACAATAAACAACAAAAAGCACTAAATTTATATCATTTGATATCACAAACATGTATTCTAATATACCAATAAACGAAACTATCCAAATAATAAAAAAACAAATTAACTACTCCTAAAACCAATCCCAAGTACACAAATCAAATAACAAAATGCCTAAACACCATAATAAACCAAAACTATTTGACATTCATTAATAAGATAAAAAAACAAATAGATGGCTTAGCAATGGGATGAACCCCTCTCAAGTATAATACCAGAAAATTACCTCCAAAACCTTCACATAATTACACAAACCATAATAACACACGACCCCAACAGACATTGGATACGATATTTTGACCATGGATTATACATCTCCCAAAACAAAGCAATAAATAATAATATCATCCTAAACTAAATCAACAACTTACACACTAACATGAAACTCACCATGGAAGAAGAAATAAACAATAAAATAAACTATCTAGAAGTAACAATAACAAAAAATACAAGTAACATTGAATACTCAATTTTTAGGAAACCTACACAGACCATAAACGCAATACCAAACTACTCTAACCATCCCCCACAACATGAAATGACTGCTTACAACTCACTCTTATACAGAATGCTAGAACAACCACTAAAAAAACCTCAAGAAATATGTCAAATAGCTCAATAAATGGATACAATAAAAGCCTATAGATACATTGGAATTTAAAATATGAAAAAAATTGAAATAACTTAAACACTAACCACAAACCACATTTACGTCATTCAATAACTAAAAAATACTACAAAATAACAATGTTACCATAACTCACAAAAATGCAAGAAGCATAATCAATAAAATAAACCAACCGGAAAAATATATCCCACGCTTCATAACGAAATATGCAAAATCGTATGCTCAGACAAATTATCAATCGGCTAAACAAAGAAATTAAAAGACATATATAAAGAGCACCTGAATGCATACATCAAACCTAACATTTCAAACTTAGCCAAGTACGTCATGAAAAAAACATACATTCCCGACATTAGAAAACATACATACATCGAATACAAAAAGTAAAAAAGGCCTCAATATGACAATGTGAAAACAGCTACAAATTTATAAACACAAAAATATCATAAACGAACAAATACTAAGAAAATTTTAAACGATAAATTATTCAATTTAGTAGACAAAATTAACCCCACGACAAAAAAAAAGTTTCCCAGAGTGCAGTGGATCCGAAAATAGAACAATACCGGTATACCACGTGACAACGTAAATCCCACACACCTGCAATCTAATAGAAGCACTTGGTCTTCGTTGATTCTCGAAAATGAAGACGCGTAATGAAGTCTTCGAAAGTTAACTAGCATATATACCAAGTAATATTCTTGTTTAGTACATTATAGTGTAAAGTGTTGATACAGCACTATACACATATATAGTGTATATGTATACCACATACATAATGATAAACTGTTACAAAGAAACTTTATAGTCCTTCGGAGGGAGGGTAATAAAAAACCTTCCATCTTTGCGTTCTTGTCGAAAGCACCTTTTACCGTTCCTCTTACGCTCAATCATGTCAGCTGTGTTTTCACTCTTGTTTTTAATGCACTACCATGAGTGTTTGTGTACGGTGATATGTTCTTTGGTTAGCTTCTATGTGTTTGGGGTAAGAAATAAACGGCAGTATTTGAAAGTAATGGTAGCAACAAAAAAGAAACGCATTCTAGTAAGGGTTGGGGAAATACTTATTACAACTTGACCAAGAAAATAGTTCTGGTTGGGAAATGTTTGCTTGAACTTATTGTGCGCCTCAATTTTGAATCTTGTGAGACAGGTTTTAGGCTTGAGTGTCTAAAATGTGTTGTTGTTCAATGCGAGAAACAAACCATATATTCCTGTATGATGCTTGTATAATAATCCACATTTAGCTAACATATACATGGAGCAGAGATCGGAACTCATAGATTGTATATTGCCTTGGGTCAGAGAAGAGACGGCGGAGATTAACTGATGTTACAGTGGCGCGAAGTTAATAATAGCGTAACGTTAAACTTTAGGTTACAAATCACAGTTGTGGCTTAGTTTAAACAAAAACAAACAACGATTTACGAGCACTCAAAGCGCACTCTTTAGTCGGCCGCCAAGTTTATCCTTTTTATTTATAATGATGAGAAAGAATCTCAATTAGATTTGTAAAACTAAAGAATTAATGAGTGGAACCATTTGATAATTTCTCCTTTGGTTTTAGATGTATTTTTTAGACACTAGAGAAATGTTAATTATAATTTGGTATAAAAATGTAAGACATTATGACATAAACAACACACGAGCTATAAAAAGAACATTTTAGCTTTGTTTGATAGTTGAGATAGTAATAATGATCCCTTTAAAATATAAAGAGCCTTAAGAGATCCAAAAAATAGCCTTTGACCTTAAAATATAAGAGCCAAAATGCCTTAAGGAGTATGGCATATTTAAATGCTCAAATAAATAAAAAAAGTCTTATTTAAATAAATTAATTAAAGGCTTTTAGTGGAGGGTTGCCTCAAATAACTATTTCTTCACATTTGGCCCTAGGTTTTCATTTTTACACCCTGAGTAGACCTTGAGGGTGAAACACACGCAGAAATTCATTGATGTTATCTGGAATCCAACCCGGACCTAGCTTAACCTAACCGTTTCAAGTAATTTACCGACTAGGCCACTCATCCTCCAGTGGCCCATATAATGGATTATTAGTTATGACAGTAAGGTAACTACAAAAATCTCAACACACTAGAACAATATGAAATTTACATACACACAAAAACACAAAGTACAAACATATTAAACGAACAAACACAATACAAATCACACATACTCTTAGATACTATCGAAAACCGTCACCGCTTGACCCGACATCTCCAAGCTGAAAACACTGATGAAGATTGCCACGCGATCGAAAACGTTCTGTCTCAGTACAAATTTACAAAATTTAAAGTTCGGATAGTCATAAACTATTATTTAAGTGATTAATAAGATTCATCGAACGTAATGGACTACAAAATTCAAGAATAAATTAAAGTAAACTTTAACAGACTACCTTATTAATGTATAATATATAAGGGCTATTAATAGTCATTGAAGATACAATAATTACTTTGTTGTTGAAACGCGTTTGATTAATATAATTGATTGTATTTGTGTTATTATTATTTTGATAACACAGGAGCTTTTAACTCTTTCACAATCTAAATATTACACATCAAGTTCAAGTCTTGATTCCGTTTGGGATTATATTATTTGTTTACGGTCGTATTGATGGTATTGTTTGCTTTGTACTTTCCTGTCCTATCGGCCAGCTGTGACCGATTGTCAAGGTGTTTTATTAAAAACTCGCTCCCACTACTGTTTCATTTCTGTATATTTTCTTTCTCTCATCTGTAAGACCATTCTCCTTTTTATAGTGTACTCTTGCTTGATTCGCTTTTTCGCTCAATATTTGTACTCTGTGAAACAAATTTTCTGCCTGCATTAATTGGTTTATACGCGCTTTGTGGCGATAAGAAACGATTATTTTTTTCCCATTGTTCGATATATATGATAGGTGTTCTTAAATTCATGGTTGGATTGATAATACGTTCAGATCGAATCTCCGATCTAACGTGCATTACTAATGACCAATTCGTCTTTTCATACCAATTTTATTTTGATACTTATATCCATTTTGCTTTTGGACTACGTTTTATTATTGTTATTTTAATTTTTGACTAATTATATTCTGTCCATTATTTAGTTCACATTACGCTTGTTTTGCTCTTAAATTATTAATTTATTACTAACCGACGAATATTTTTGTCATATTTCGGGATTTTAATTTTTGACTTATAGGCTCATTTCTATTCTGACGAATTCCTTCCATTTTTACAATCTTACTTTATCATTAATGAACTACGAACAGAAACAAATGGTCGACGTTACAATAAAATTGTTACAATAATAATTTGTAATTATTGAAATTATTACAATAAAAAGATTGGCAGCAACCCCAATTCCACAAACAAAATAGAAGATAACTAATATTACAAGTTACCTAATATTAAACTCTTTTGAAATTATGTTTCGGGATTTTTATTTTAAACTAATATGCTTCATTCTTTCTAACGAATATCTTTCTTTCTTTCGACCAATTTTCACTCATTTTCTCTTAGGCTATGGTTGTTATTTCCTCTCTATCAATACGCCTTTCTGTTGTTAACATGGTCATCACTTATATTGAAATGAATCTGACAGCTTGTATTAGCTATAAGAATTAATCACGATTCTGACGAATATCACAAGACAATACGTCAATAACTAGTTACTTTAAACTAGTAGGCCATTACCGTCGACTTGACATCCAAGTTAACTGAGAATATTAAACGTGAAAGAAATATTAAAATAAATTATTTATATATTCAAGTATTGTCTAATGATATTCGTAGAATTCTCATTATTTGTGATCAGACATTTCAAAAGTGTTATTAAAATTTTAAAGCAGCAAGCGTAAACATGACTAAAAACGTACAATATCAAATAAGTAAAACAATTCTTTGGTTTATTGTTTGTTATGTTTTGATTTGCAGTTACTTTTGCTCCGTATCTTTCATCTGTTTTACTCTTATTTAAAAAGTAATTACTCCTAAATGTTTCTCGCTAACGCCAAAGTTTCAAGAAGAACCGCAAGCTGTAAAGGACATCCTTCGCTTAATCTCGAACCCTCTTGGAGGTTTGTCTTATTCATGTTTGTTGAGTTATGACTGGTCATGCAAAACTTTATTTAAACTTTATCCATTAGCGTTGCATCCCGCTCGTTAAACGCCTTCAAACTAGACTAGGAAGCGGCGTATTTATTTACAGGTTTAGTTAGGGAAACACATGAATCTATTAGGCGGGAACAGGTTTGGTTTTCGTCACCTAGGAAGATGTGGTTTATGTCAGTGCTCTTTAATTAGTAGCCGGATTGAAATTAGATGCTATATAGGCTTTGTGTAAATGAATTATACCCTACTAAAGATGCTGACAAAGTGTGTGTTTAATTTTTTTCCTAATTTTTAAAATTACTATTTCTTAAGTATGTTTTTATAACAGCTGATTTTATATGTTATGTTGTAGAACAGCTGTTTTAACACTTTACTTCAATTGCCTCACAGTTGAAATTGTTATAAACATTTTTTATCAGTTAAATATTTTCTATAAGTTAATGAATATATGTATTTAATTATATTGCAATAAATCTTACTATAGCTTGTTCAATATAATGGTAATGGGTTATGCCCTTTATTGTAATTTTATGAACGTCAACCTTCTTAGGCGTGTCTAAAGCTTTTAATGAACCTATTTCGATAAAATTTGGCGAAAACAAATTTTATTCAGTAAATTTTCCGACATCGAATAAAGTTTTTTTAATGAACTATATTCAGTTGATTCTAATAAAACATCTATTAAGCACATTCTCCAAGAAACGTATTCACTTCTGTAGGCCAGCATCACTAATTTTTTATATGAGGACGAACTGTTACGTTTTGTACGGAAAAATTCGTCGGTTTTCAAAACAATGTGAAAATAAATAGAATAAGTATTAAGTTTAAAGAATTTAAATTTATTTTATTTTTATTTAAAATATTTACAATATATCGTTTTTTAAAAGTAAACTTTATTTATAAGAAAACACCAATAAGCTTGAGATTTTTTTCCAGTTTATTATAGTGACAGGATCGCCATAAAGAAATAGTAATTTCTGTCAGTAAATCCTACGACAATATATAAAGTTTTTTATTTTAATTTTTTTAAACCTATAATTAGATATTAACTCATTAAATATACAGTAAACTCCCGATTATCCGTGGGCGGATTAACCGGTTTGCGGATAATCGGGGGTCTGCCATTGTTTTACAAATATCCAATTTTTATTCCAATCAGATTCATGTGTTTAATATTCCAAACGTTGAATTACGGCGTAAATACATATAAGGCTTAATAGAAGTTAAGATGAAGGGAATAGATATGTAAATATGTACGTACTAATTTTTACATTGAAAGGGAAGCATCCCGACGCGGGCCAGCGAAATAAAAGGGGCGAGCAGACTACTGTATATAAGAGACAATGTTAAAATGCTTGGACGCCCGAAAACCTAATGTGTATCATAAGATTGTAAACAAATGTCAGCTAATCTCGGCTATAAATAGTCTAGGACGTGACATATGCATTATCCATGTCTGTCATATACATTATCGATCTTTATGGCTTTGTGGCACAAGTAGACACTGTGCGACAAAATGGTTCTCAAGAAACGTAGATCGCACATTAAAGCTAAATCAATGCTCACAAAAAAACAGACAAAAGTGACAGATTTTTTTGTTAAAAAGTGAAAGTATTATGTGTAAAGGAAATTACATATGTACATAAATACTTACTTTTGACATATACTTATGTACGTATTGTAAATAGTTAGACATATAAATGTTATAATCCGTCAAATACATCGACATTTTAAATTGTTTTCTGTATTTATTTTGTCCTCTGAAGATTATTTGTGAATTGCATTAACCGGGGTCATTATTTGTGTAACTTATGGTATAATAACCGATTATCGATCGTTTTGCGTATTCTTTGTTCATAGTGGATTATCCTGGGAATTCGTTATCCGGCGTTGCCGGGCCACCCTATTCCACGGAAAATTGGGAGTTTACTGTAGTTACTTTTTCGAAATACTTATACACCCGAACTTCATTGTGTCCCCTATAGAAAACGGCTTCTCTTCAGATATATGGCCCTGACTATGCAATGCGTGATTCTTTGCTACTTCCATTTTATCACTATATTCACCGAGATAGTTTACTTCAGGTATAAATGCCATAATTCATCTTTATTCCCAGTACGAGAGGATCCTGCTTTTTCCTTAGTCTTTCCTAATTTCATTTACCTTTTTTATTATTATTTTTTTTAAAGAGAGACCCTTTATGACCCTAGATTATGACAAATTTATGATGAATACATAAGGTACACGTCCCGCGATTCCATGGTCTTCCATATGTCGTTTATGAGGTAGTTTTATGTCAATATCTACTTTCACAATCTTGTTCTACAGTTCGTAGTCAATGAAGGTCGTATTGTCTGATCGCCCTGAAACTGCAAATTTAAATAAGCTGCTTTCAGTTCCATCCTTAGACGTCCCTATATTCCATATCGTTCCCTATGTCACCCTATACTTGTATTAAGAGACCTTTATGACCCTCCTCAGTCTTGTTTATATTCCATCACCTACATACTTCCAATCTTATGTAATGGTTGCTTCACTACAGGGTGATATGTAATTGGTTGACATGACTCAGATAGAGTTTAAGTCGTATAATGCGCTCTTGCTGAATTTAGCCCTCACCCCTCCATCTTCTAGACCAAGGGAGCTTCTTATGCCTCGGTCTTAATCCCTATGTTTCATTCTCTCTTCCTCTTCAATCTCAGGCAATAATCTTTACACTCTCGCGCACGCGTACACACACGCATGTACACACACACACACACACACACACACACACACACACACACACGCACGCACACACACACACACACACACACACACACGCACACAAACACACGCACACACACACACACACACACACACACACACACACACACATATATATATATATATATATATATATATATATATATATATATATATATATATATATATAAATTTCACCCTAAAACTGATTATGCTGTAATTCTATAATGATCTGATGAAATATGTATTAATTAAGAGAAAAACCTTTGCTCCAGAGATGTTATTCTTGAGCCTAGAAACCATAATTCAATAACAAAGGTCTATCAAGACTAATCATTCTACAAAAAATATTGACGTAATTCAGTACGCACAGTCTACCCGTGGACACTCGCCTCACTAAAAGTGGTCACACACCTCTCGTCTGCAGGCAGATTTGGTGCACGTATCCACACCTCCCCTGAAAACCTTCTACGCCCGACGATGGATTAGACGATGGATATTAAGAATGAACCTACTAGGAGTAAAGTTGTTTTTAGTCTACGTTCTACAAGTTTTTGTAAGAAGTCACTATACGCTGCAGCTTTGGTAATTCTGTTATTGTAGTCTACAGACGAAGAGTCCCTCAGACACAAGGATAATTTTGGAATAAATCTAAAAATGTTATGTCTTTGCCCAGTCGACTGGTTTCTGTCAACATTGTTCAACGTTTATTCACGGAATTAAATATTATAAAGTATAAAGACACTATACAACTAATTAAATTAACTAATCACACGTGAGCTACTGGGGGGGGGGGGAGAAAGAGAGAGAGAAAGAGAATTCTTTGTATCAGTTGCCAACCAAAGGTTCTGACTCGTTTTGAGTCTTCACCCTCCAGTTTGTGTCCTTCCGTACCGAATACCCAGTTTACTCCAACAGGAAATGAAAAGATTATAAAGCATGGGAAAAATACATTTTATAAAAAATGCCGACCTTATTCACCGCATCTGTTGGTTTTGGCAAAAGTAACTGGGGAAATATTACTATTATAAGAAAACCATTATAAAATCCTACCTTTACAAATATTAGAATTAACTAGTGAATATGAAATTGAATTTAAGATGTAATTATACTTTAAAAAATTTTCCAACAAAGGGCGGTAAGGTTTTTGTTGGACTTCAGAATAATTTCTAAAAACTGATTTCACTTTGTGAAAACTAGGGTAAAAATGAAAACAAATGAACACTACCGGGAATTTCTATAATGGCATTTGCGTGACTACAAAAAAAACCTCTTTCACTCCCCTCCACATCAAATTCGAAGACGTAATAGACTACTGTAGGTGTACAAATAAATATGAGTAGGGAGCAGGGCAACTGAAGCTGACAGATAGGGGGAGCATCTCATTATTCTACTTGGGGGGGGGGTGCCGGTTGTGTTTTCCACACCACTGTTATCCTGTGAACTCCGAATCCAAAAGTAGTCTTCAGGTTATTTTATTCTTCGAAGACATTTTGTGTTAAGCTTCAATAGAGTTACATTTTGTTTGGTATCTGGCCACTGTGGTATAAGCGTAACCAAAAACAGAACAGCTGATACATCAACTAGAACAGCCACAGCTGTAGTGCATCTACGCCACAGGTCTAGGCACCCATTACCAAATGAATGATACGGAACGTTGCTCATTAAACTGAAGGGAATTAAGGATACTGTCCATTGAAGTCTATTCGTTGGAGCCGTAGTGAGAAACTGGTGGATGCTCGTAATTTCCTTTCTCTCTTTCCTTTTTGCCTTTCATTTTCTTTTGTGAGTAATGTGTTTGTTCTACGACCTGTGTTTTTATATTGGAGATAAAAACCCTCTTTAGCTTTCTTAAAACAAGTGCAGTCATTAAATAACTCCAAATTAAATCCCTTTTACGTTAACTATACATAATAAATAATGTCTAATATATTTGTTCTTTTTTTTACTAAAATACTTCTTTATGATGTAACATTATCATAATTCAACTTATCATTTGTATCAACTAGGCCTATAATGTTTGTACCTTTTTTTTCGTTTGTAGATCGTATGTAGCCTATATTTCATAACAGGTGATAAAATGTTCTCTGATTTTTGCAAAAAACCGTTCGGCCACATCACTTTATAGATTATATTTATACAGGCCTCCTGCTTAAAAAAGGCTATTTTCTGTCTACTGTGTGGTACGATTTAATGTTTGTTAGTTTAACACTTGTTAAACATAAGTGTGTGAAAAAACTGGAAAAGCGTTTACCTAAATCCACCCTACGTAAAAGAATTATTACAAACTCTTTTCCGATATATTCCGGTCTCTACGCATTAAATGTATAATTTAAGGTTTGGAAAAGAAGAGATTTGGAGTGAAACTGCGCTAAAGGGGGAAAAGTAGGCCTACCGGAAGTGTTTCTCATGCGGTTCAAAGAATTCTTCCGCACGAGTAGCGGGTTAGTCTGTAAGAGATATAGGTATTAAAATAGGATATAAAAAATGATCTGGGAACCTAAAAGGTTTCATCAATCTCTCGTGAATAAAGTCTAGTCCGTTAAACATGTCGATACATCGATCGAGCAACATCTCTACATCTTTCCTACGTGAAAGAATTGAATAACCTTTTCATCGATCCAAAACACGTGATTTTTCCCATGGTCTCAATGTATTCGGTTCATGCAGGGTCGCCTATTGAACATTATCAATTATTTTAGTTCAGGAAGAACGTTTCTGTTATGGAGATTTTGAGCTTTATCATTCACCGCTTTTAAATTTGCTTTTGGTAAAACGTATCATTGGTTATATTTTCATTGTAACTTGAAAATGTTTAATACATTGAAGAAATCAAAGAAATATTGTTATCTTTTCTTGTACAATGAGGACGTCTTTGCCCAAGACTACTGCTATTACAATATCTTGAAGATTCTTCACTTTCCTATCTGCACATATAGCTCTAATGGAAATATACGTATAGTGCGGACCTCGTAACCGTGTATTTGCCCTTGAGAGATCGTAGTAGGCGAGACAGGGGATAGGGGATATAAATACTTTCCTACAAACATGATAAGGGCTATCGAAACACCGACTTGCATGAGACGGTCGATATTAGATAAATTAACTTCGATATGAAATAACAAACATTCTTGAAAATGTGTAGACATATCGGATTCAAAGCCTGTTGATATAACGAACATTCTCAATATATATTATGTTTTCAGACGTGGTAATACAAGCTAGACCATGTAAAAGGTTACGTGGTCGCAATATAACTGATCCTACAGAGATCACACTTTCTAAGAGCAAGCCTTTCTGACATGAGTCATTATTGTTTCCTGTTTGTATTCAGCGAGAACATCTTCAAAAATTTTTAGTCTTATCCTTAATTACCTTTATATATCCTTAGCCTGCTTCTTGGATAGTTTAGCCTTCAAATCCTACAACGAAGACAGATTCATCCCGTTCCACCTGACATCCATATAGGTCTATAACAAGACATGATCTGCTCTTCCTTTAAGTAAAAAAATCACATTATTAAGTCAATCATTGTATCGTACCTGCATTGGAATGATTTCAAGTTTAACACAAACACTATGGATTATTACACAAATAGTTTTCTTCTTTCAAATCTGCATTATGAATATTTCAAAGTGGCTTCTGATGTAATAAAACAAGTATCATTAAAAAACAGTTTAAAGTTAATTCCTACTTGAATCAACAAAGACAAATTTGATTTTATCTTCTTTTTATTTTATAATTACAATTATTATAAATATGTATATACATACATCAGAATTACAATATTAAGTGGCAAAATAGAAAGCGAATTTCCTTGCCATTTTCCATTTTTCTTTCTGTTGGACTATTATTTTTGTTTGTTTACTATTTATACGCTTTATTTTTTTCCTCGCTTGCATTGTAGTTTTTTCACTTTTTTTTTGCATTGTCCGTTTGTGAAACAATGTTTGATACCGTTAATCCAGTTTGTTTGTTTATTTTATTAGTTTCATTCAGTTCTAACCCTACAGCACTATTTTGTGGTAATCATGGCAACAGTTTAAGGTTGTACAGTGGAGGTTTCGACTATAACAAAATGGGGGGAAAATTCATATGCGTCTTTGAGAAATTTTTTTACAGGTATTGGAAAGCTGGCGCAGTGTCAAAGCCCGCTAGCCTTTGAACATAAAGATTCACAGTTCGAATCCGGCTGGACCCCTCAATTTTTTTATAATTTAATTATTGAATAAATATTTAATAATACAGTATCAACGTCAATTGTTATCCACTATAGATTTTAAAAAGTGTATTTGAACTTGATTGGTTGTGTAAAAACGTATTTTAACGATTGAAAATTTGTACAAGATATATATCAAGAGAGAGAAAGCTAATGGAAGGAATTAGAAAAAAAAATCCTTTCATTTCTCTAACCATAGTCTTTTTACCTTAAGGCGCAAAAGATACGCATTACTACGCCTCAAACAAATTTTGTTTCAAATTTAGATCACACAAATTTCAGAATGGCAGGTGACATAATTAAAAAATTTCCCTCTAACATCCCTACCGTCGATAATAGTATTTTCTCCTTGAGACACAAATACTATACCTTATTACGTCACAAACGTATGGTGTGATTCTAATGTACAGTGACACAATTACGTGTGTGATTCTAATGTACAGTGGTAAAGTTTCAAAATTGCAGCTAATGTTGGAAATATCCCTCTTACATCGCTACAGGTAGATAATAGTCTTGGAACTCAACTCTCCTTAATCATGCTTTTCGCATAAATAATCAATCATAGTTGTGGGGAAATAACAAACTGTTTTAAGCACTCGTAAAGTGAGCCGTACGCAAATTTAAAATAAAACCGCTATGATTATACACGAGCTAGCTCCATTTCCCAATCAGTACTTTTGTAGAAGAAAGTTTTAAAGTTGTGCGTAAAAGGTTCTTCCGTAATCTAAAACGCGAGTAAAGCTTAAATCTCCTTTGCATGTTGTATGTAAGGAGAGATTTAGCGGGGTGCTTCTAACTGGAGGGTGACAACGGTTTATTACCTGTGACACCCTCTCTGCTTAGGGTTTCAACCCTCTTGCTCCTTGACGACTGAATGAAATTAATTATGGGGCGAGTGTCATTGCCGGGAGTTCAAAACATTAAGAAAGGCAGGCGTTTGGATGCCTATTTTAAAAATTTTCTTTAAAGTATAATTACAAATATGTATGGTTTGGAAAAAGTAAGATTTTTTTTGTTTAATCTCTCCCCGCCCTTTTTTCTATTTGATGTTTTCCTTTTGTAAGGTTCAGTGTGAATGATATATTCACGTTTTTAACCACATTCAGTGGAAATCCTTTTAACCACAGTGGGTGGAAGAATTATAGAGTTAGTCATGAATATTGATTAATATTAGATGCAGTGTATACGAAATCTGTATACACAAGATGTATTGGATATAGCAACAAGATGTATTGGAACAAATGTAATAGATGGTACAAATATAGAACATAATGAAATACTACAAAGTATTTATCAAGAATGTATGTTATCCCCAGTATTATATATCTTCGCTTAGTATCATTTGAAGAAGCTTTACATTAATAAAGTTCATCTGGAATGCAAATTAATGGAAGAAATATAAATATTAGGTATGGCGAGTGTACAGCAATATTGGCTGATACTGTTGAATGTTTAGAGAATGTTGAATATACAGAATAAAGTAAAAATTAATGGAAAAAATATAAATATTAAATTAATATTAAGAATATTGAATAATATGAGGGTTGAGAGTATTGTATGAAATAAGTGCTAAAATAATATTGGTATTAAAACTGCTGCAGCACATATATCTGTAGATGAATTGACATAAATTTGTTACATATTATAAATATCTTGGACCTTCGCTTAAAAAGGTTTAATAACCTGGAGATACGCGGTAGAATTAAACTGTCTAGAAGTGTGTTTATGGGGATGATTCTCCTGTGATTATAATCTACCGCTAACTGCCAACTTTAAATTGCTAGGGTTTTTTTGCTAATTCTAGTTTGACATTATTAAGTCGGATACTATGTATTAAGTGAGTTTGGGATGTTACAGACGCAAGCTGAGGGTATCGTGAGAAGGGGGCAGAAGGATGTGATGGACAGAATGTGAAAATGTTCTGAATGTAGAAAACTATATTTAGATTAGAAAATTTCAATATCTCAGTCTTGTTATGAGAAATACTTGATACATCACCTAATAACTGAAATATCAAGTCAAGATCTTTGAAACGATCAAAGGTAGGAGAAAGAGATTTTCGTTGTAGGTTCTAAGAGATTGATACTATATGCAAAACGTTTTTAAGGAGTTAGTCGGAGAAGAAGGGGTAGCTTGGGGCTTTCGTTTGTTGTGTCTAGGATAGAAGATCAGGATTTTGTTGTTTTGGATTGATATTAAGGATGTCTTTTGCAAAGTAGAAGGACGTTTATATGGTTAGGACATAATGTGTTTTTTTTTCGAATTGAGGTACTATATCTTTTAAAATCATGTGGACTGGCTGAGAGATTTTTTAAAATTTATGCAATAAGTATAACAATGTGCTAAAACTGACAGTATATGTACTTTAAAGATAGCAAATAAAAATTAATTTTGGTCACAAAGGACTGAAAAACAACACTTTAGTTCAATAAACTAAAAATAAAAAACTTAAGACTAATACAAATTGCCTTATGCTATTAAAAACTGATTGAGGCTAATGGCCTAATCTAAGACGAATGCTGGACGCGAAGAATGTGTTCCAGAGTTAAATTGTGTTTTATGATCACTAACTTCCTGAAGGAAACGGTGTTCACAGAAAAAGGTGGTAATATTAATAAGCTAGTAGTAGCTAGTAGTAACATTTATTGGGAAACCTGTTCTGTAAAAATGCCTTCCTTAATGCCTCAACAGCCGTACCCATCCAAAAGCTTCCTGTTGTATCGAATTCGAGTACTGTATCTGGTTACAATCTAGTGGCTGATTCCAACCCTGATAGGGCTGTGGAGACATGGCCCTACCTGTTACTGGTTAAGGTTGGTTTCATTATGTAGAACCCGTCTGCCTCGGCCACAGTGTGTCCACATTACTTACTTACTTAATCTATTACGTATCAAACAACATATTATAAAATTATCAAATAATGAATTCGCTGCTTCATTAAGTGAAATGACACCTGGTAGTCGCCTTCAGATCGTCGACTATAAACAACCCACATCGTTGTGGCTTTGACTGAAAGGTTTTATGTGGATAACCTACTCATCAATACGAATACAATTCCAACTTGTGCCTCGGGGGACCTTCCCTACCTTCTCGTCAATAAAATATTCTCTCTCTTTCTCTCTCAACACGTTCATTTTTATTTCAGTCGAATTTAGAAGCAAATAAAGATTAAAGATACACTATTAATTTGGAAAAATAAAATGTGGTTAAATAATACTCAACAACCTCTAACCAAAAAAAATTAATTTTATACTATAAAATAACAAGACTTGGTCTTGTTTATAATGGATCTGTGTATGGTTACTTGGTAACAAAAATATACATCAAATTAAAGTTAAACTATTTGTGTTTTGAGGTTTTAAGGATTTTTTTTATTAAAGATATAATTCAAGTGGGAATAAGTAAAATTATTCAGAAATTATTTTTAAAAATGTCAAGACGAATAAAAAATATCAACTAAAGTTTCTGCGAGGACTATCGTTACGCGTCAGCGCGAAACAAGTATTGAACTATATAGCGGTAGTCATCCAATCAGAAGTCCTGACGTAAATATTTACTTATATTAAAATATGACATACGAATTACACATCTTAATGAATAAAAAATTTTAATTGATAACGCGTTATTAAAAGAATCAATATACTCGCATCCGTGAGTTATATCATCAAGAGGATGTAACATCTACTGTCTTGATGGGATATTTGTATATACATCGGTTCGGATATTTGAATACTGCTCTGGGAAAAGAACCAAGGCGATTGTTCACCTTTGGTGGAAAACTATGCGTTAGAATAGAATCGCTTAGAATAAAGAAGGAAACAAAGAAAATTATAGAGATTTAGGCCTATAACCTGGAAAATAATTCAATATAATGATGTGGCTCTGTCTATAATTGGGCGTAAAAGCATTATAATTAGAGCCATCAAACAACTTGAATAATTTACATTAGGCCTATTGATATTTCTTGAAAAAATAAAATTTAAGGCAAATATTTTTTGTAACTGTTCAGTGAACAAATTCATTACGGCAGTGAATAACCATTAATTTTCGTAATGCCTGAGTTGATAATTTGGTTTTCAATTTTATTTTGAGTTCTGATTGTAAATATTCGTTTTCTGAGATGATTATTACGTTCTTTAAACTACGTTTATATAAAAATAACAGATATATTGAGACTTTGGCCAACTTTATGTTTATTATTAGCCTTGCCGCATACACGAAATTTTCTCTTTTAACATAGAAGGGCCGTCCTTAGAGAGGACAATATTCTGTATAAACACCAGTTAGTGGACTTATTAAGCTGGCGAGTCTTGCTCGTGACTGTGTAAATAAACCGCAAAGCTCCGGTTACATTGTCCCTCTTCACTCTTCCTACAACGTAGGTTTTCATTTCGTTTCCTAGAGGAAGGCAACAATATGCGCGTTCTTGTATATTCTTTACGTGGATTTGATTCTACAATGTGTAACATTTGATTAAGCGCTCTATACCACGTTGTTTCAGAAAATAGTTTTAAAAAAGTAATTTGTTTACAAACAAATACGACGTAATTAAAATTGTGGAGGTTATAAATACAAATAGATTGCGTGGTGTGCATTAATTTGTAAAATTTAGTGTGGGTAACATAAAACCTGGCCCTGCAAGATTTCTCTTGTACTACCACTTCTCAGATACATGTTACATATTCACAATGTTCTATACATCAACAGCTTCTGCATCCGATATGTCTACACATATTTCAAGATTGTTTGTTATTTCATACCAAAGCGAATTTATCCTCGAATTTATCTAATATCGACCGTCTTATGGAAGTCGATGTTTTGATAGTCGCTATCATGTTTGTAGGAAAGTATTTATACTAAATCTCTACCTCCCGTCTCGCCTACTGCGATCTCTCAAGGCCAAGTGAACAGTTACGTGGTCCGCACTATACGTGTATGCTATGGTTCTAAGGATGAATATCGTGGTTAACATAAAGCTATCCTGTGAGAAGTCAGATCTTGGGGGATTGAGAGGTAAAAGAGAGGGTTTATACGCTACTCTTCGTTATAGGGCATTTGTGAAAATACAAGTAGAGGTAGAACAAAAAGAAAGTGGTGGAAAAAGTGTGAGCGCCTCGGATCTGAGCTCTTAAACTCTTAAGAACGCAAGTTATTATTAGGCAAATGCTACGGTTCTTAAGAACTACCTTTCGAATTATTGAATTACTTTCGAATACGCTCACTACGTTCAGTAGTGGAAGTACTACAATCTTCTTGGTAGAGCCGCCACAGTGCTTGGCGCATGGGGGAGCTATAATCCGAGTTGCACTCCCTATACTTCCCCTTCGTTCACTTGTAAAGTCAGTTCAACTTGAAAGTCACTGTCATCTTCAATTAAGCGGATTGGCGTGACTGGAGTTATTGCCTGCTCCAGATTGTATTGTATCAGCTGGTGGTCAAAGCAGTGTTGTGAGCATGCGCCAACGAGAAGCCCGAGAAGCCCAGCACTGTCTATAGAGATTTCCTGCGCTACTACGAGTACTGAAAATATCTAACATCAGAGATCGAGGATTTACCTCCAGATACATTTACATTCGTTAGTAATTTATACAATAAAACGTGCAATAAAATGCCAAGTTATTTTTAGATTGGTTACGCTATATTTAGACTTAGATTTTAACACCAGACATAAACTAAACGCTAGCAAAACATTGCTTTGACTTGCATTTGCTTTAAATAATAAAAACGTGATAAAAAGGTTCAATAAAACTTCTTTAAGATAAAGTATTACTATTGTTTATAATTAAAAATATACTGTTTTTTAATAGTAATATGTTTTAAATTGAATTTATGAACAAAGAAATTACGCCTAAGGAAGCAGCAAAATGCCATGCAAACGTCATTAGAACGGATAGTAGCGTGGAAACTCCTTTTGCTATACACTAGCTTAACATATCTCATTCTGCCAACTAAACCATAGACGCATAGTAGTGATGCCGTGACTGGTGAGTAGAGTTAGGATATTGGCACTGATTCTTGTACTAAGGGGATGGTAAGGTAAGTCAAGGCACTAAAGCAAGACGCATTGGTGCAATGAATATGGACACACAAAGAGCAAGGGTGCATTTATTGTAAGAAAATTAAGGTCTCCTGGTGCTGGGAAAACCAGGGAAACTCTTAATTGTAAGATTGCTATAAATGGATTCAGCTGGACAGTGAGGTTTATAATTTTCCAGGAACTGATAATATTTTGCCGGCTAAATGATTAAGAATAGACGGACTGTTGAAAATACATAGGCCTAGACAGTTTTGTTGTCTTCCATAATTTCAGTGTTACTTAAGGTCCCACTTGAACAAATTATCATTTAAGGTTATGTTTTATTACAGCGTCAAAAGATATTGTATTATAAATACCTCCCCACACAACGAATTCTGTACCACATGTTTAAAATAAATTTATACAACAAATTGTGTGTTCGGACATTTCGTCTTCAATGAGAAATAAGGGCATATCGTCCCACTTTGAAGGGGTGGCTACTTAGACAGGTTTGATAATGACCTCCAGTTATTTCTCCACGCTTCTCCCTAAGGGTGTAGGAAGGTCCAAATATAGAACAATGTAACTAACCTTTCTTCCCTCACAATGTATTATATATACGTCATTTATACCGATTAAGGTTTATACCCATCAGATCTACAGGTTTGTTTTGATTTATTTGTATGATATAAGTACATGAAATGAAATTTAAAAAAACCTTTGACGTTTATGAAGCTCAATTTTCAAGCTGTGTGTTACAGAGCTGAATAAACTTAATGGTTTAATTGAAATAATACTCATGTGAAAAATCAATAAACACATGTAGGTTTCTTTTTATCGATTTCCTATCAGGACTTTGATTACAGAAGTTTAATATTATCGAAACATGTTTAGAGCAGTGTTTTGATACAAACTAAAACCAGTTTTTGTTGGTTAGGTGCAAACCTTTAGGCATAGACCAAAACGTAGAAATTTCATCTCGAAGACAATGAACTGCTTTGATCATGTTCTTGGAATGTCACGAAGAATTTCTCCCTCGATTGCCAAGAAATCCTAGAAATTTCCTTCTAGAAATATTTGAAGATATCCAACCCGACCCATGCAGCCATCCCTCCAAAGTGTAGCCATCCCAAGAAGTGGTTTATACATAATCATTCCCCATAGGTGGAACGAATTGTCCGTCTAGAAATATTTGGAGACATTATCTAAATCGACCACCCGCAAACTTGGGATCATGTCATTATTTAACCTGGTCCAGGTAGCCATCTCCAAAAGTGAGATCATATGTCTTCATTTCACTCAAAGGGAACGAACTCAGAAATATTTTGTAGCATTATCCAACCCGACCAATATAGCTACTTCAAAAAGTGGGACCATATTTATTCATTACACCCAAGGAAAAAGAAGTGTCCGTCTAGAAATATTTCGTAACATTATCCAACCCGACCAATATAGCTACTCCCAAAAGTGGGACCATATGTCTTCATTTCACTCAAAATGAACGAACTCGTAGAAGTATTTCGTAACATTATCCAACCCGACCAATATAGCTACTCCCAAAAGTGGAACCATATGTCTTCATTTCACTCAAAGGGAACGAACTCAGAAATATTTTGTAGCATTATCCAACCCGACCAATATAGCTACTCCCAAAAGTGATAACATATGTTAGCATTTTTTATGGGAATGAAATGCCCTTTGGACGAAGTATCCCCTGTTCAAAAATATTGTTTTGGGAGAATAGTCCTTGTTTTTGAAAAAAGAATCAGGCATAAAAGGCTGTTTTAGGTGTATGTATAACTTTCTTAATAACAAACGCCTTAAACTTAACACATAAATGTTAATTTTAGTATCGCCTACAGACACTCGATTATATTTTTAAAGAGCTTAAAGGTTTTACCTCTGGGAATTGAACCCTTGTTCTGTTGCTTACAATGACGGAGAATAATAATCGAGCTCACGTTTAGGCCTGTATACAATTGCCCTCCTACTGTTGATAGATTCATAGCCTTGCGCCGGCTACAGGCTGTAATGCAAATAATTTTGAATACCATCTAAATTTGCTTGCTCGCAGTTTCGCCTGATTTGCATGACAACTACCTCCTCAACACGCCTCCGACTTCAAAGTGTAAATACTGTATTCTGTATATAAATGGGCGTTAAATTTTCCTTGCATTTTGGTCTACAGCATTTTAATATGATTTTACTAGGTATTTTCTGTTCTCTAATAATATTAGCTCTTATTAAGGCATTCATAGTTAAGCGACACATTTCTTAGAAAGTGCTTATACGTTCGTATGTACTACGTTTCTTCATCTATATATTAATTTTCAGTCTCTTTTCGTTTACTTCTTTCTTAAAACGTTCTAGGTTCTTGAACCTCTTTTTTAATGCTCGTACCCTATGACATATATTTTTCGCTTGATTTAATCTACACTATGGTCTTCCCATCCTAGTAGACGATGGTACTCACATAATCCATATTTCTCATATTCTCTATGAGAACATAAATGGCCCGTCCTTATTCTCATTTTTTTCATATCTTGTCCCGTTATCGGAGTTGCCTCAGCTTCAATCCCTATATCGAGCAAGGTTATTACAGGAAAACGATCCTACCAGCATCAACTATAATTTTCCCCCTGTTTACAGGGCATAATTACCGACTTTCCTTACTCCTACATGATTCCTTAAAACCTCCTAATCCTTAAAAGAAGGTGTAGTGGCAGGTACCTCTTTATGGCCCTGAAAGAGGGACGTTGTATATTTCAGGTGACCCTGCAAACTTGATACCATGATATCACATACCGGAGCTTTTATTATAGTACCTTAAACCTATTTTTATTCATAATTCTTACCTATTTTTGATCCTAATTCGTAGCTGATAATAGCCTTAATGTCTGATCAATCTAATACTCTAAAGCACTCGTTGAATGAGCAGTAAAAACTACAAGATATTATACAGCATGAGCTCTTTCATTATAAAAGCTATGTTTTCACCCCCTTTAATCAGTTTTAGTCGCAACTGTAAATTCATGCCACTAAAGGTAGTAGGTATACATTTAAAAGGGTTTGCCGAAGCACATTTGCATATTTCAAACATTTTTTGCAGTCGCGGGTTTTAAAAATAGCCTTGGATTGCGATGGCATTTATAAGGGTCTTTCTACTAACGACCAAATTATTTAAAAACATTGTAGGGGCGTTATAGAGGGCTGCGTGTATGGCTGTACAACCCTTGTTTGGATGTTTATTGATTTAATTAGTTTTTATGGTAACAGATGACTAAAATAATACAGACGAATTACTTGCTGCCCAACATTGGTTGGGGGGGGGGGGGGGTACATTTGTATTGTAAATATCCTGGACTTACTCCATAGGAATTATATATCCAGTCACGCCGTTGAGGATGTCATATTTCTCACACTTTACAGAAATATTGCCTTTTATGAAATTCGCTATGTTGAATTCTTTTCGTAAAAGAAATAGTATATGTTTGAGTTTATTTTTCTGCCATTCCTAACTTTCCAATATTCTCTTCTGTTAACGCGTTTCGGATAAACTCCATTTTCAAAACTTCAATAGTACTGTTGAAGTAGTATTGGAAGTACTATAGAAGTTTTGAAAATGGAGTTTATCCGAAACGCGTCAACAGAAGAGAATATTGAAAAGTTAGGAATGCAGAAAACTGTACTCAAACATATAGAAATATTCCTAACAGAAATGAAATGAGTATATTAATAATTTTGGAAATAGTAGCTTATAGTTATTTTCTACATACTAGATTTTAATGGCTATTATTAAATATGGAGAACAAGCACATTGGCTGTAACAATACTGGTTTCATGAGGCGTAATTTAATATAATTTCAGCATCGGAAATTCCTTGTTACGGAAAACAAATTGAAGCCAACGTCGCACGGATAGGGATGAGGGAGAGATAAGGTTACTTCTTGGCAGGGACGTAAATATATCATGGCAAATATATATTTCATATTGTATCACTCTATCATTGAAAAATTAGCTATTGCGTCATGTGCTATCGTAAAATTAAATCCTGAATTTCAAAGCGCATGTGGAAGAAAAGTAAAGATGCTTGTTGTGTTTAAGTGCGTATCCGAGAAACCAGAGAAACTACTTCATGCAGTAAGTTTTCAGTGGTGAAATCTTGTTTAAGTTTTAGAGAAAACATATTTATAATTTGATATCTTTTAACTTACATCAAAAGCTCTTCTTCTTTCATGACCGATTCTTCGGTCTTGCCTTTAAGTCCTAAATAAAAATAAATAACTTCCTTTTTTTAGAAACCAACATAAGAACTTAATAAAACTGAGATTAAATTCCTAGAACGGACGAATTTGATCTTCTACTTATATACATATTGAGACAGACTTCCTTTAAGTATAGACTTTTATCAGTGCTCTACTAACTCATCGCTCTGAGAACAGGAAAATATATTTTTTCGTATTGTCTCCCTATTCCATTGAAAAATCAGCTATTGCTCGATGAGATCGTAAAATTAAATCCTGAATTTCAAAGGGCATTTGGAAGAAAAGTAAAAACGCTTATTGTTCTTACACACGTATTCGAAAAACCAGAGAAATTACTTCATGCAGTAAGTTTTCAGTGATTCAATCCTGATTAAATTTAAGAGAACACATA